>PRKT01000968.1:19603-91273 GCA_003671525.1 Saccostrea glomerata
ATCTACAGAATATTTTCCAACTCAACGTACCCATTATTTTTACTTCACATATCTCTATAGTAGCGAATGAGGGCTCATATCCTGTACAATTTGTTTGTAGGGGTGGATCTTTAGAGTTATACAAGGCTATCCCCTGAGTTATACTGTTGATGGTGACATTCATTACACGGCTGGGACAAGTTGAATGGTCCAGTGTAAAAACTCTTTCTCCTGCACAGTACGGTGGTACAAAGGAAGAGTCATTGAACGCAAATATCGAGAATCCTGTGTGTCTGTTTATGGCTTAAATTTTAAAATATATGATAAAATAACATCCTTGTAACATTGGTTTTATTCAGTTCTTTGATAGAAAGTTAACATAGATAGTGTTCCGATTTATTTCAAAACTTTATGTTGTTGAAGAACGGGTTATCAAGGGTGGAGAGTTTTCGTGCATTCACTTTTTCCTTCCTCAAATTGATTTTGAAATATACACGTTATGCAGTTAACAAATAATTAATATTTTTATGGCATCATGTTTTGCTATAATAATTATGTTTTCTGAACAATGGTTCAATAAATTATTATTACCAACGAAACTGTTGTTAATGTTTCCATTCAACCAATAATTTCTCCAAAACCGAATACTTATCATCAATTAAAGAACAAGAATCAATTAAAATAACATTTTGTATAGGAAAAGCTTATTACTTGAGTTTCGAAAAAAGATTTCCAAATAAGCCACATTAGACATGAGTTGTAACGGTAATTTCCACCAAGCCTCTTTGTAGTGATCTTTAGCAAGAGTTATGCTGCACGTGCTTTCCCCGCGTTCCTCTTCTATATATCCATCGACGGCTTTGTCTGCCATGTAAGTTTTATAAGAGTGGCTCTGTGATGCCAGACCGGAATAAGAGTTTTGTTGACTAAGATTTTCTGCAATGAATTCATTTTCTTTTTGGCAATGCACTTCACGACAAAGAAGAATTCGATGCTTTTTAAAATAACTCATTATGATGATATGAAATATTAGAAAAAAAAAATGTTAAGAAGTGTCCATATTGTCTGTTTGTAAATATTTATGTGTTTTGGACTATCCTTTGTATTTCAATTGATTACATTAATATTAAACTCTCTATAGGTTAAAGCGTGAAAATACAAAGGTTAAAAATCTTTAACTGGAATAATTACAGATATTTCATTTGAATGTTTTACTTAAATAACCTTACCCAAACATTTTGCTCCGACAAGAAAAAGAAATGCACGATAAAATGACTTTAAGGATATTTCCATCTTTCAATTTTTTTTTTCATTGCAGGGACACGATCCACAGTCAAATGCGTTACAAAAAAATGAGGAAGATTTTCTTTTAAATTGTAAATTGACACGTGGTTTGTAAATTAATTAATTTTCATACAATGAAAAATATTAACAATAACTTATAACCAAGTAAAAATCTTCCGCCATAAACTTAAATATCTGTATACATTGTTCTCGTCTTTCATAATTTAAGAAGGACATACAGGAAAGAACCTGAAAGAAAGTGCTTCAGGAACCGAAACTTATTAAAAACGAAACTGTAATAGGAAATATTTACTTTTATTAAAGTAGATGACATTTATATATCATGTGATACAAGTCTTGAAATAAAAAAAAAAGAAATACATAGGTAGTACATGCATTTAAAAGAGACAGAATTCCAAGATTATAAGTCTCTAAACATTAAAGTTAGATACTTTTTATACCGTATATCACTTTTTATTCGCGAGAACTTTATTTTCGTGTAATTACGTGAGTCCTTCTGCTTGCTAAAATTTCATTATCACGTATATTTGTATTATCAATGTTAATATACAACAGGAGCTACTGCTCGCAAAAAGAATTGTCTCGTTAATAGCTAAGTCGCAAAAATAAGGTTCGTGAAAATATAGTGATCTACTGTATATAAAGCATGGCGATATTTCATTTAATGCATGCTAAATACAGTAATCTAGTTCAACAAAAGAAATTCAATTGGATCGAAATTACATATGAACCAAAGGGGATACCAATTTTAGATTAGAAAATATCTACACCATTTTAGTGGCAAATAAATGGTTCTCTCTTACCCCTGATTGTTTTCCATAAATCTAGAATTTGATACAAATAATAAAATATTTTAATACACAGATAATGCATCAATATTAGGACTATCCGGGGCTTTAAAATGAATTTTTCATATATAATTATATTACTGAGTAATATGTTTCTTTGATTTTAATGCATGAGCGATATACACCAAAACGGTCGATTTGCGAAGAGTTATGCATGGTTATTTCAAGACTAGATAAAATTTTTTTACATAAATGTTGACCAACTGGATCATTTATAAATGTTTTGGGCTCTGGACATTAATTCTTTTACATTGACACAATAGAAAAAATAATCAAGGTTAAGTTAAAAAATCGAATAAAATATCCATAGTATCTCTGCGAATTTTTATCAAAAGTACCCTCAGTAGATAATATTCCAAAACCATTCTTTATGAATTTGAAAAATTTATTCTTCAGCAAAAGTTATACATTCTAGCAATTATATCTTTGAAGATTCTTAAAACCTGAAATATAACAAGGTACATTTTATTTAATTGCAAAATTGTGTTCCAATGTTTTAGCACTTCACATGTTGGCATATGTTCCATTCGTTGAAACGGATTGGGAAACTAACTGGTAGCATTTCCTGTAATCTTCCTAAAGTAAAACAAAAAGTATTTTGAATGATATAATAAAAGATGATACTTATAACAAGTAATGTTCCTTTTAGAGGTCTGTATGAAATATTTTAATGCTTATTAAAACAACCGTATCACATTTATTTAGCTCAGTAAATCATATTTGCGGGAAGGTCAAAGAAACTCTAAATTTCTTAAGTTTTCTTTAACATTACATTCTTTACACTAGAGAAAATCGAAAACTTCGGAGAGTTAATATGCAGACAGTATAAGAACATTTTAGTCCATGGCATTGCAATTGACATTGCAAGACGTCTACTTCGAACTAATGGTTTAAGTTCTTTACTGAACTTGGAAAGTACTTATGGTCAGAGAGGAAGCTTAGGAAAACGTATCATAAGAGACCTAACACCTCCTAAAACATTATTTTCTTGTTCGCCGAGATATTACAATAACACCTTATATTTGTGCCCCTTAAAATAGTCTATAACCATGAAGTTTAGACGTAATATTTAAATACAAAAATAATTTTTCTTATTTTGTGATATTTTAGCAAGTATATAATAGAATAATATTGGCATTAAATTGATATTAAATGTACATTCTAAAGTGCATGAAAAAATGTTTGATTGCGGAAAAATTGTATATGTGTGTACAAATAGGGAATGATATATGCGTGAAAAGGCGTGACTGCGAGGGAAGGGGGTTAATTAATCTGTTCTTTACAATGCATCTACGCGCTTGAACAACCTCCTATCTATCACACACAACATTTGATGATTGTACAGAAAGTAATAATAAGTGCATACTAATAATTATTTTAAGGGAGGGTAAAGTATTGCCTGAAATAGCTTAACCTGTACTTGTTTTGATTAAGGATAATTATATCCGTCTTCCTCACCAGCTTGTTGATGACTTCCGGTCTCCTAGTCTGCAGCTGTCGGACTATTTTAAATATGTCCACCTCTCCGTCAATACGTAGCTGTTGAAGGGCGTTATGTAAAACACAGAATATCCCAGCTGGACCAGCGCCATCCCTGTGTTGAACAATACATGGATGATAAATATGTAGTTGCCCACATATTATATATGAGGAACAAATATATGGTTTATTGTAGGGACTCTTCTAAAACTACTGAATACAGATATTCTTCCAGCATAAGAAAGAACACATACTTGCTTATTACAAGAGAAGTCAAATTAGATTCCTTTTCTTTTTCCAACAACATCTCAGCCAATTTGATAACTTCATCGTAATGATCATTTCTGCAATCTACTCCATAGACGGTTATACTTCGTGTATCTCCCTACATGTAGGAAATAAGCTTTTATTTTTGTATTTGATGGCATCATGGTGTAACATTAAACTTTCGTTTAAGAATAAATTTACATATAAACCTTGTTTGATAATGCAAAGATAAGAACATCTATAGTAAACATGCTTATCATTAATTGACGATTATATCATAATGATTTTTATTCTTCGTGACGTTTCAATATATACATGTAAATGTTAACTTCACAGATAAACGAATTTCGCTTCTAGCGAAGCATAACCGACCTTTCTTGCGACCTTTCTGGACGGTTCGTTATGCGCGTGTTTTACTATACTTTCGAATATAACTGACAAAATTTGCTCAGTCTTTACAGCTACATGTATACATATACTTACATCCCGTAAAATTAGCAGACTATTCTGACTGACTCCACAAATATCTGTTCCAGTCTTTCTAGCTGTTATCAGATATGGTGGTAATGAACGATTTTCACCTCTGGCAGGTAACCAAAGATTTTGCTAAAAGAGCGATTTAAAAATTACGACATATAAAAATTAAAACATATAATTTTTAGAGGTAAAGAAAGAAGAAGAAAATGAAGAAGAAGAAATGATTAAAAAAAATTCAATATAAACGAAATCATCTACCCTATTTTTTTTTTAATTAAAATGAAAACTGAATACAAATGATTAAGGAAAAATTCATAAAATTTGAATTGAAAGATAAAAACGTAAAAAAAAAAGTTTATTAGTCTTATTTTTTTGATTAACTGTACCTCATCATTATCATTCAGGACCACGATTGCCCCGACCTGATGATCCACACACAACCTCCACAGATCTACTTGTGTATTAGGAAGGGGACTCTGTGTCAGAATCAGACCAGAGGAAGCAGTGTATGACTAGAATATTTTTTTTTGAATTTAAAATAAATTTTAAATGTAACGTTTAACAGGTACCTATTTTTAAATACTTAATTTTCCATCACTTTCACTAAAACAAATAAAATTTATTAAAAAAATTTCCAATAAATATTGGATCAACCCTTCTAAATGATTTGTGCTTTACTCATATTATTTGTTTTCAAATAATGTTTCTTTGATTTCGTTAATCGATTTTAAGAAAACTTTGAGAGAAGGTATTCTATATTGTGAGATTTTGCACTTAGTTCACAGTAACTGCTACTTACTGGAACAATTACTGCATTTATATAGTCATTTCTCCCTTCCACAAATGACACTAGAAATGGTCGATATTGTGACACTGAAAAACAAACTTTGCGGATAAAAAGAAGAAACTGATCAGACAGAAGATGTTTCAATAGTGATTTGATACATTTAACTATACAAGGAATTATAAGGACATCGATTATTAATAGTAAAAAGCAGATTGCACTTTACCTGGTATAATGTCAATATCAACATTTTTGGATCTGTTCACATCATTCAGAGCTTCTTCTTTACTTTCATCATCATACACTGGTTTTATTGTTTCCAGGAACTACAATATAGGAAAAGTAAATGAGCTATTTTCTTATTTTTTATGTTTTTTTTTTTTAATTATGATTAAGAGTAAAGTAAGCATCAAAAATACAGGTAAATTATAATGATATGAAACTGAAGTTGATGTATAATGAACCAGGGCTAGATAAAAAATGATATGTTTAAAAGTCGGTAACATTACTTTAAAGTCCTTGTATAATTGTTGCTGATTTAATGGCGCCGAGTCATTGAGGAGGGAACTTGCTTTCGTAACAAGATCATATTCTGATATGATTGTGTCTCTCGCTTGGAATCCACACATCAATGCTTTATGAAGAAATACGTACTGCTCCTGGGGGTTTAAATGGAAATGTGATACATATGAGTATTAAGAGAGCTGAGTAGTGCTTGCCATTTTTAGACTATGTTGGTCTTCTTCAGAAGAAGAACTCCATAAAAATATATTAAGCG
The DNA here is from genome assembly GCA_003671525.1 of Saccostrea glomerata. NCBI lineage: Eukaryota > Metazoa > Mollusca > Bivalvia > Ostreida > Ostreidae > Saccostrea > Saccostrea glomerata. The sequence goes on from PRKT01000968.1 coordinate 25,521, forward strand.
GTCAAATGTTTAAAACATATTTTTTTTGGAATTTTTCTTAGACAAATGATAACTGACAGATTAAAATATCTAATCTGGAAAAAAAGTTATATTTAAATAATTTATATGTTTAAACCCACCCTCCTTATACAGTACATTCTTTCATATTCATATTTAGAGCTATTATCATTTAATGTGTTCTTTGCATTTAAAATGTTTTTTAATGTTTAAATTCCTATCAAGGTCTTTTAAATTTATAATATGTTATTCAAGAATAATTTTCATTCTTACTAATGTCTGAACCATAGACATCCGATCCTCTCTCATCTGTTTGACGAACTCAAAAACATTGATCCGCCCCATTTCCATTCCTTGTCTCAGTAAGGAATCCAGACCAATAAAGGTACCTGTTCTGCCTACCCCCGCGCTAAAATAAACAAGGTTTCTCAAATTTTTCTTTTAACCAGAACAGATTTCTCACAAATATAGTTGCAGCAAAACATTTGAAAACTTTTTTGATCATCTAATTTATCAGTTTTAAGCTTGATTTTCCAGGTTTTGAGGGTTATTTTACCATTTTAATAAGTTTTACTATAAGCATTATCTAACAGATGATTTTTTCCAAGGCAACCATAAATTTATTTTTAACTTTTTTTTTAAATAAACAGCAGCGTTCAAAGCTATATGAATTAAAAAAAAATTACTTTAAAAATTTACTTTATATCAATAACTCGCAGTAAATTTATTAGGATAGACTTCTAATCAAGGTTAGTTATCCGATTACCATGTCCATCTAAGCATATGGTTTTACCGTTTTGTTCATAATAATAAAACATTCATACTATTTTACAATTTTGGTGCAAAAGTTTATTACATGATTTACAAATTGTACTTTGCGAGTCAATTTGAAAAAAAAGTTTTCTAAATGTAAGAATACATGCTGCATGATTTAACAGTTTTAACCTGCAGTGAACCAGTAAAGGAGCTCCGGGTTCGTATCTCTTAGTAACTGCTCTGTGGAACTGAACGAGTTCTATCTCTCCTGGAGTACCGTGATCAGGCCAGGCTGTGTAGTGGAACTGGGTGAGTATCCTAATGTCATGTGACTGTAAAACGAAAAAAAAGACTAATAAGAATGGATGTTGGAGGATTCAAATGTTTTTTACCGCAGTGAACCAGACAACCAATGTCGTGGAACTGCGTGATTATCCTATTATCATTTCACTAAAGAAATAAAATGGAAAATTTAACTTGCTTTATACTAGTATGGTACCGAAATAGTGCATTTTTATGGACAAAATAAATATGCATACAGAAAATTAATGAAATAAAAAAGTAATGCAATCAATAAATAAAGACTTACGTCTCTCCTTTGAAATGAGAACATTCGAACTGTATAGAACGCATATGTTGTTTCCTCTAAGTGACTAAGAGTACACTTCCCAATTTTCACAGAAATGCCTTTATCAGGCCAGTATTTAGCACACTTATTCTGAAAAAAAGAAGAAAACTAAATGGTTTGCTTCAAATAGTTGAAAACACTGACCAAGAACAAAAATGACGAAGTTAACAAATATCATACCTTTCCGTTTTCAACTATATTCGTCAACATTATAATGTATTCTATGTTTTCTTGCCATATCATTTTTATGAAGTCTGCCAAGGTATTATTTCGTGGACCTTAATTGAAAATATGATTAGATTAAAGTTTATTTGCAAATCATGTAAGCAATATATATAAAATGTATTTGAGCTCACGGGTACAATTTGCACATTACATGTTCATTTATAGATAGAAATACAACTATAGTTGTTACCTTGGGCTCCAATGTAACACCTTTCCTTTTTAAAATTCTTAAACAATAAATTGAAAACAATGTTAACAAGATATGGAATTAATTTAGCATCAATATTTTCTATTTAAAATAAGTAACATTTTGTGACTATGGGATTTTAACTCATTATTTAGACTGGCAAAACAAAACCTTTGATCATAGAGGGTGTTAAACATTTTTTTGTAAATGAACTTACAAACGGTAGATGATTGTTTTGTCAAATATATTCACCTCTTGAATCTTAGATTATGCAAACGTCAATAGTATTACATTTTGCGGTGTGTTCCTTTTAGCACTTTTGGCGGAAAAATGCTTCCACTTATTCAGGTAAATCGCTAATCATCTTAAAAATGATACATGAATAAGATCATCAAGAAATGCGCTAAATCAAATCTTTGCAAACTTATTTAAAAATCGTTTTCCGCTAAATATCGTACACGCTAAATTCAATACATTTACAGCATTTCTTTTGATCTACTACTAGTGAAACTATTTTAGCAAATCTGTTTATCAGTAAAACTAGAAAAAATATAAACCTTCAACTCATACCAAAGACAATTATAATGATGCACTAAATAAGGCCACTATTACAACCTAAAGCATACCTTGATATAATTTGCATTGATGTAATCGTTGTCATTTTCCTCCCATTTCTCTTGAAGAACAACCCTCGAATGTTCATCTTACCAAGCAAAACAAAAACCAAAAAAAAAAAAAAAAAAAAAAACAATTAACCATTTTATTTAATTGATAAAAAAAGAGCTCTCTAAAAGATCATTACATGATATATTGCATGGTACATCTATATAAATATGTTATGTTAAAACATTTTTCGAAAATAAAAAAAACAATTATGCTTCTTACAGTGTTATTATACATAAATATACATGTGCCGAACACTTCAAAAACATAAGTAAAAATTTATTATTTCCGATTTTCTTACATGGAAATGTAGTTTTGAATCGGTTCTTTGTGACGTTTTCTTTCTTCTGGGCTGTAAGGCATTTGCTTTCATCTGAACGAGGTAGCCTCTAAAATGAAGTTTATTATGACAGATGCTTACTCTTAGGCAAGACAATGGGCACCTCTTCAATATCAAGACGTCGATGTTTTTGTTATCTTTTTCACTATTGATACTGTTTGTATTTTAGTGTAAAGGCTTGACGTTTATTACTCCAGATATATTGTTAAATTTTGATCGCTTTGATTATCACACTACAGATAAAGGCATAAATATATATATTAGTCTCTACAAAAAGTGAGTTCCAGATACCTTATATTCCAATTGAAAATCGCGATTTTTTCCCCTGCTTTTTGTAGCAATGACGTTATATATCTCCTGTACATGTATAACAGTACAGACTTGGCTAGTATTATAGTATTCACCGTTTGACAAAGAATTTTGAAATCTAACGTCAGATGATACTTCGGAAAGATGACCTTCAAAAAGCATACATATTCGAATATTACATATGTACATTTCATATACGTATTAGGGTTTTAAAACATGTAAAACATTTAATTCAAAATAACATTATATATTGAAAAAAAATGATTATCATTTTTTTAATGAATAATTACAGACTTTAAATATTTCGGAAAATTAGTTGCTGAAATAACATATTTTTGAGCCACATATTAAACTTTATAATATCCGATGAATCAAGATATGTAGGTGGTAGTTTTATGTGCCAACTTATTTAGAATGTTGAAAATATTGATCAATATTTCGTTAAATCTTTTACCGATATTCACGGATCCTTTTTCTTCAGGTTTACACTTTTGCTTATATTCGACGGCTGTGGATAACTTTTCTCGACCCCCTCGTTTTTTTTGCTCTAACTGTCGCCTGTTAAATTTAAAGCCTCTCATAATCCATCTATTTGAATACTGTGTGGAGAATTTAATAACCAATTGATGGCATTCATTTAACTTAAAGTCTATTAAGAAGGATATGGAGATAACAAACAGTATTAAATCCCAAAATTAAATGGTAAGAGATTTATAATGATATCTTTTCTGACAGCATTATATGTTTTTATTCCTTGCATTTCTTTCAACAAGAACAGTTAAAGTAAATAGAAACAACAATACCTTAGAATCCTAAATACAATGATGACAACGAGTGCAAATACTGCGAAGGCAGTTAATAGTCCACCAACTATTCCCCCTGTATTTGGGTCCGATGTTATGATAAAGGCTGTAAACAAAATTGCATCACTCAATTATGACCACTACTAAATAAATAAATTTTGCATGAGACGTTATAACAACATCCAATAACTCATCAGGACAAAAATGCAAGATTAAAAAAAAAATGTTGGTTTGTTTTTGTTTCTCAACCTTTTGATTTTTTTCACTTATATTGAGACTTCAAGACTGGCAGTTGGAACACTTATGATTATTATTATACCTCTATTGATAATACTCTTTTAATTGGCTGGTAAGAAAACTTTAAAACACAACAATGACTCCAAATGGTACTATTTACAGCAATGATGACTCAGGAACCATTGCACGTGGGAAATTATGACCCGGTCATTATAATTAATGACCGCTAATTTATGACCTCTTAATCAAAAACTCCTTCTTGAGTAAAGTTAATGCATAAAATAATTATAATTCGAGAAAAACAACTCGTTTTTAAAATTATGCATGGTCTGATTTTCATTACATTAGAGAATACGGCAAAATTATATCCTTAATTTGAACGGTTTACTCATTTCAAATGTAACAGAGTTTTAAAGTGGCTATGTGTTGTAAATAGTGAGGCCACGCTCCTACTAGCAATAGCTAGTGGGTTAACCCTTTACCTCATTCGGTAGAGCGTTGGATTTTAAACCTGAGGGTCGTAGGTTCGAGCCACAGTATGGACACCCCCTAGCTAATCGGTCATATTGGCGCCCAACTAAAAAACCCACATGGTGAGTGGTGTTTAGAGTCTCGTGTGTGTGAGATTTCTTAGGGGTAAGAAATCTCAAGAAAAAGAAGGGGGAAGTGTAACAGAGTTTAAAAGTGGCTATGTGTTGTCAATAATGAGGCCACGCTCCTACTAGCAATAGCTAGTGGGTGAACCCTTTATCTCTTTCGGTAGAGCGTTGGATTTTAACTCTTTACAACATACATTGAATCCTCGCATCATAGAAATATTACTTTACCATTTCCCCGCAAGCACTTTATAGCGGGGTACAAATTTCTCCAAAGTTTAGCGTAAATAATATTCTGAAATAATATTTTAATTAGAAAATAACTTTTCTTATTTTATGAGACTCAAGCAAGTATAAAATAGTTGGAATTTGGCAATGAAATAAATATGAAATGAACTTTTTAAAGTGCGTGAAAATGCGTGATTGCGGGGAAACGGTAAATGCGTGATTTTGCGTTAGAAATAGGAAATGGTATATGCGTTAAAATGCGTGACTGCGGGGAAGGGTGTTAAATCTGAGGGCCGTAGGTTCGAGCCACAGTGTGGACACCCCCGAGTTAATCGGTCATACAAAATACATGTATCGTTATAGGCCTACAGTTCAATGGAATGTAGATGAGGCTCCTTAAAGAGTTGAATCCTGTGTTAGATTTAGACTGTGTAGAGGAAAAGTAATCGTTAATTATAACAAGGTATGTCGCTATCAACCAGTACTTGTTTTAATCAGTAAATCATGATGCCAAATCTAACTCGACATGCAGACGTCAAACAACTTTGCTATACGAAGTGTGTCGAATCCCGATCCCGATCAAAGAAAGAATTATAACGGTTAGAGATTCATACTTTTCAATATAAATCGGTACAATAAAACAATTTGATTACCCCTTTTGAGTTCAACATGATGAAATAAGGACCCTTGACCTGGCCCACTCGATGACCTGCCCTGATCTCGGCCCCTACGCAGCCTCGGTCAGGTCACCTCGTGGGCCAAGTCTCGGGTCCTTATTTCAACATGTTGACCTTAAAAGGGGTAATTATTTGTATAATGTTGCTCGTTGTTGGGTAAATTTATGATGAAAGACGGAACATTTAAAAGTTTTCATTTTGTATAAAAATACAGTGCATTAGAATTAAAACAAATTGTAAAAATTTCGATATATGTTCATTTAGCGTTACCACAAGACGAATTTATAATCAGTTAGTTTACTCAGTGTAAGGTATGATGAAAATAAGAAATGTTACGATATATACCTTCACATTTAGCACCTGACCATCCCTCAATACAACCACCAACACAGTGTCCACTGCCTTGCTCACAGGAACTTTCCAAACAATTACTGCATCGATCATCGCAATTTACCCCATAGTATCCATCCTCACAAACTACATTTTTGAATGATATATAAAATAAGCAAATAAAGAATACAGGTAAACTTTGGTATTGGATATGTCGACAACCTGGGATATGTCGACGTCCGTCCGCGGTCCTGGCATTACTTACTATATAAATGATTTGTAAAACCTCTGATCAGCTGCTGATATGTCGACCTCGGTAATGTCGACTACCCCGCTTATCTCGACGTATATTTAGAGTCCCAAGAACAAAATTTACCTGGTATATGTCGACATCGGGGCAGTTTTCTGCTCTACTTAACCTAATTGCTTGTCAGCTGAACGCTAGTCATGCACGGACGACTCTGGGTATCTCGAAGTCGTCAGAAATTCACACCTTTCACACCCATGTTTTGACTACATACTGCTTTGTAGAAATGTTTTTGTAGAGGAATCCCAAGCCCCCTAGGCGTCTTTGAGATGTTAAATGTTCAGCTTGGGAAATATCATATCATTGATAAATCTTCTCGATTCTGCGAAAATGTAACACCGTTTATTTATGTCAAAATCTAACTAAATTTAAACATTTTACTTTTTTAAAAAAAAAAAGGTAACTCTATAACAATGAACAATATACACATTGAATTCAATTTAACTTAAGAATTGTAGTAAATATGCATTCAACAGGAAACAATCAAATCTACGACTATTGCATCAGCCGTAATATAAATGCACGTGTAACATCATTAAGTTTGTTTATTACGCAATTCCATATTAAATTTTGGTTTGAAAACGAAATGAAAAATAATGATGAATGGTTATGAAATAAAAATGAATTGAAATGTTAAAAATTAACAAATTTATACGCATTATTTTTTCCATATCACGGAAGTCGACTTTGTACCGTTCCGGTTAGGAGTTTATAGAGCGCATTTCGTATCCTGTTCTGATAGAGCTAATTGCAGGCGGATCGAATGCTGGATGGAAAATTTTTAGTAAAATGAGATTTCGATAACAAAGATTTCAAAGCATTTCATGAATTATGCTGTGAATAACTTCTTAGATTTTCTAATAAATATAGAGGGGTAGCTGAAACAAACGAGCCACAGTCCATTGAAGACATGTAGGTAGTTACACGTCTGTTCAGTTTAGGTCTATGGTTTACTATGCAGTAAAATTAAGGACGTCGAGTCTCAACTCTGATATCTCGACACCTCGGATATCTCGACATTTTCCAATCGTCCCGTCGATGTCGAGATAACAAAGTTTACCTGTATTATAGATTTTACAAAGAAAAATAAACAATGCAATGAAAGTTTACCAAATTGAATAAATTTACAAAGTACTTTTTTTCGTATACAAAAACCAATTGAATATAATAATAGACCGTTTCACGGTAACTGCGGTACTGCTCTTTTGCAGGGCAAAATATAGTTTGGTGAAATATGACCTAAAAGTAATTGTTTAATATACGTCATTTAATTATCTGTCAACAAAAACTTCGCCAAACGTTATAATTTTGCCCTGCAAAAGTGTAGTACCGCAGTTATCTTGAAGGGGCTAATTATCATGGGGTAACATAATGTATGTGGGCATGAATGCCTGTATGTATACTGACACGCAAAAGAAACGCAACAAACGGTAATCTACAAATGTTTGATTTTTTTTAATCTTATGATTTTTAAAAGCGAATAAAGTAAGGCTACACTCACTTTTCAGAAGATCAGAGATTTGATCAAAACTTTAAATGTTTATCTTTTAACTTTACTTAGTAACATATGACTGTTAAAACACCCCCCTCCCAGCCATTCAAGTAACGTGCAAGACTGTCCTAAACAGCAATCGCAGCTTAATTTCTACGATAGAATATGTTTATTAATATCAAAATCTGAGCGAAGGAAATATTCTTTGACATTTTTAAATGCACGTTTTTCAGATTATTAGGTCGAATTTTCTCTAATTTAGAGCAGTGTAGCCACCCTTGGACTTCCGGTACAAGGGTGTCCTTAATGCATATGATACGTAAGACCCTGTTGAAGCGTAATGTAGTGAAAGTTCATATCAGCAACTCTCCATCACATTTACAGTGAAATTTTCCCGCTAGAGCTCTGTGGAAATGCGTAGATAAGCCATTTTCAAGTATCCTTAGTATCCTTGCGGGAAAAGAAAGGATAGTTTATTTTTTGAAATTTTGCTGCATTACTTATGATTAACAGTAAAACACCCTTAAAACTCCTAAATATTGGCAAATGTTTTGTTAAACATGCAATATATGATTACTGTTAAGCAGACTAAAACTTGACTTCCGGTTATGGTATGGAAATCGTTCAACCGTTAAATTGCGGATCTTTACCAAATTGAAGATATTTATAAGTTAAAGTTTCAAAATTCTTTACTTTACATAATTATTTACCTCTAAAGTAGTGTGTTGCGTTTCTTTTGCGTGTCAGTATATTTTAAAAGAAACTCAATATCACTTTCATATTAGTTGCTTAGAAATCTTTATTGTTTAATTATCACTTTACCCTCACACTTGGATCCATTCCAGTGACCATGACATCCATCAAGACAAGCCCCATTAACTTTATTACAGTATGTTCCGTTAATGCAATTTCCACATTTCTTCTCGCATTCTAGCCCATAATATCCGTTTTTGCATTCTATGAAATTAACAAATTCGTGTCAATTATCATTTTTTTTTTATCTGAATTCACCTTAAATCAAATGCCCTCTGTACAATAATTTTCTATCTCATCATAGCCACAGGTACTTGTGGATAGGACCCCCAACACCACCCCCGATATTCAACCCCGGCCCGGGGCTTATTGGACATTTTTTTCACAAATTATATTTATTAAACTTATTCATCAATTGTCCAATATGAAAGAAGGATATGGATATAACGAACAGTATTCAGTCGCAAAGTCTAAAAAAAAAAATACAAAATAAGTGCAGAGCAAACACGGACCCCCGAAACATCAGAGATGGGAGCAGATGCCATGGAGGAGTGAGCATCCCATGCCGACAGGTCACACCCGCCGTGTGCTCCTTGTCATGATAAGAAAATAACGGAAAAAATCCGTCGTCAATTCAGTGTATAAATAATGTACTAACAATTGGTATGAAAAACGTCAGTCAGCATTTGACTCAATAATAAATTGTATTTGCTGACAAGGCCATTGTATCGACCATAGAACTTACGAATGATGACTTTAAACGAGACTGCTGAAAGAATCGTCAAAACCTCAAACAATCGCTCCACAAAAAATACCACAATATACATGATAAGGGAGAAAGGTGTGACACTCCGGTTTGTTTACGTTGTACCCCCACTGGTCTTTCTGGGTTTAAAAATATGTATTTATTTCATTTCAACTTAGACTGTCGATTCACACCGCCTCTACATATATTTCTGTCTTTTTCCATGCTATCGGATTAATTCTGCATGTCGTAAGATTCCCACAATATCTCCTTAAACAGCATTCCTGTCGGAATCTTGAAATTTCCCTTAGTAAAAGCAGTGGAAGCGCATAGAAAATGTATGATAACACCCGAGAGAGATTATAATGTCACGTCAAAACTCGTTCGGACCTTATCCAAATAAGTGAAACATTCTCTGTGCACTTCCGTTGCCATTACCTAAGGAAGTTTCAACGGATTCTTATGAGATGCAGAATTAATCCGATAGCATGGACTAGGACAGAAATATGTGTAGAGACGATGTGAATCGACATTTGAGGTCGAAATAAAATAAAAACATGTTTTTAAGTCAAGAAAGACGCGTTGGGGTACAACGTAAACAAACCAGAGTGGCACATCTTCCTCCCTGCATAGTTGGGTAGTTTTTGTGGAGCGATTTTTTTGGGATTTTACGATTTTTGCCTATTATACATATGATGGTTAAGTGTAATAAATCAAATTTTTTTAGCCTGCACTAAAGAAAAAGGATACGCTTTAGTCTTTAAAGTAGATATAAATCAGAATTACCTTGACACATTGGTGTATCCCAATAGTCTTCACAACCACTAGAACATTCACCAGTAGTAATATTACAGTATGTCTCATTTCTACAATGCCCACATGTATTTGAACACGTCTGTCCATAAAATCCCACTTTGCATGCTATGATACGAAGCATAATGTAAGTTATTTATTTGTGAAAATACACGTATAACTTTTTTTATAAGGAAATTTATTTTTTAAGTTACTGTGTAAAATTAAAGTTAATATGTTGAATATGAAAATAAACATATTTCAGCACAAAGAACAAAAAGTACATTATAGAAATTAAAACTTGTATGGTAAAAAATCATTGCAACTTAGACTTTGATAAGTTTTCTTAAACCTTTGCATAAAATTTAGATTTTAAGATGACATATATAAACGAAAAGAAATGTCATAGAACTCTAGAACAGTTCTAACATTTGATAGTTGAGTTCAGATAATTTTACCGTCACACATAGAACCATTCCAATGATCCTGGCACCCGTCTGGGCATATTCCTGTTACGTTATCACAGAAAGTTCCGTGTTTACATTTGCTACAGTTTAATTCACAGTCTGGGCCATGAAATCCACCAGGACAAACTGAGGTAATAAAAGAGTTAAATTTAATGCATGTATGATTTTACAGTATAAATAAATTCCACTTAAAATTACATTTGCTGTCCAGACGAGATTTGTGCCATACAATAATGTACATCAGATATTGTCATTAATATAGTGTCTTAAAGACGTGTTATATAATATTTTCTTTCATTTATTTTTTTTCCTTATCCTCATTCCCCCCAAAAAGGTGTTCCACAATTCAACCCAAAGAATGTACGATTATAGATATTTAATTATTATCAATTTTAATTGAAAAAATTATAATTTTAATTTTATACAAAAAAAACAACATTTTTTGTTACTATTAGTTATTGATCTTAGCAGAGATTCGAAATATTAGCATACGTTTTGGTTTAATAACATTTAAGGTGTAAATGTTATTCTAAAGGAATATCAGGGGCTTGAGGCTGGTTGTTGTTGGTGGTGTAGGGAAGGTTTGAATTTCATCATAATAAGACAATGTAGTAAAAAATATATCACAAAAATCTAAATGTATGCGTTTGAATTGATTATAAATCTTTTTGATCACGTTGTTGAATTTTCGGGGTTTTGTTTTAAGGTTATTGTTGCATGCAATTTTCTTTTAATTATCTATTTGTAACAGATCTGTGTTTCAATCATTTTTTATTATACTTCCACTTGAAAGTTGGACTGTAAATAGTTATTGAGCTGTCCGTCTGTCTGTACGTTCGTGTGTCTGTCAGTTACGCCTTTGGATATCAATCTTTTATCCGCAACTCCTCTTAAACCACTATATAAAATATTACGTTTTCTCAGAATTATTGTTGCATATACATGTACCCATTTTCTACATTTGATTTGCTTTTTGATTTCAAACATGATGTTATAAATTCTATAACAATTATTTTATACCACGTAATGTGCAGTGTACATTCCTGGATTATGACGTCACAATCCTAATGACGTCATAATAGTGATGACGTCATTGAGTACTTTGTATTGAATATTGTTACCATGTGAATAACTGAGTTTAGTTTAGATAAAGTATTTTTACCGTGCAGATGTGTTTTATCTTGCTCGTTACATTTTGGTGCCGTGACCAGGATGGACGGATAATTAACCATGTGAAGGGTTCAAACTTGGCCATAGTGTCACGGATTATCCGCGGGTTTACGAACGTACGTTAACGTTATTGTTACGTCACAATACTGTACGTTATGTTTCTATAGTTAATAACAGAGTCTAAAATAAACCACTATACGATCAAGAGGCATTTATATTCTTTCCACAGCATTTTTGTGGAGAAATGATCGTGACGGGGAAACGAACTGAGAACAGTTGACGAAAACTTTTGTCCGAAAAATCGCCGTGCCCTGCGGAGGATGTTATAGATAAAGCATTTGTACCGTCAGATGTGTTTTATCTTGCTCGTTACACATGCTCTGCGTTTCCTGTGACAAAACATGAACAATACTATCAACTCTATTATATCTAAGAAAACCCATCTCTTATCCACAACTCCTTCTACACAACTGGATAAATTTAAATGATACGTTCATAGATTATTTATAGCATATTGCCACTGTACACCTTTTTTAACATGATTTTTATATATAGTTTTTATTTACATTGATTAATTTTGCCACATTAAAAATTCATTAAACATCAAAATATCAATAAGTGTTGTTTTTTTTCTTCATTTTTTATATTCTTCTTATTGCTTAATGTCCCTCTACAGAGGTTCTCTTTTCCTTCAATGATACGCCACAACTAAACGGCAAGGGGCTGTGAGTTTTGGACCTATACTGGGTGCGCAAAAACACTGAGCAGTGAGGATTTTTTTTTGTTAAGGCAGTAAAGGCACCATCTGAAAAACTGTATGGGGAAACGATTTCATTTGGAGAACAGGTCTCAATTTCCTGCAGGGGACCTGCGAGGTAAAGAACAACTCTTGACTCTGCTACTCAAGTCTAATAAACGTTGTTTTTAGATGGCCATTTTAAATGATTTTGAAACAAAAGTGTATGTTTCAATCAAATTGATGAACAGTATTACCATTACACATAGACCCTTCCCAATGATTTTCACATTCATCTGGACAAACCCCGTTGGTTGCGTTACAGTATGTCCCATTTCTGCAGTTTCCACATGTGATTTCACATTCCTGCCCGTAAAATCCGAATTCACATTCTAAAAATTAGAAAAATTCATATTATTGACAAAAACATGTTATAAGAAACCTTTTCTATGAATCATGGCTGTTTTTTGGAACAAATATGTATAAGCCGCGAGCTTGTACAAGTATTTTCCAGAAAACCCCCCAACATCAATGTTTAAGCACGATATCACTCTGCTCATATGGAAAATGCTATAGGAGCGATATCACCAAGCAACATATGATATATTGGATAAAAGCTTAAACCTTGTTAAAGAATTCCAAAGAAACCTTTACTAATTACCCTCAGTGGATATACGCCCTTGATACAGGTACATATATATCGTAAAAATGAAGGAAAATTGAAATACAAGGTGCTGAATGTGCTTAGGTGAACACCCCTGTTTAGCAAAGTGAAAAAAGTAAGAGCATGACCAAAGTTGTATTTTAGAAATTGCATTGAATCATATTTTGGAATAATATGCTGATCATAATAGATCGTGATCGATCTTTAAAATTATTTACAAAAAATGTAAATATAACCAAAAAATATGGATAGAGTAAGCATCCGCTGCTATCGGTCAAATCCGGCATGCACCCTAGTTGTTGTATAAATGGACGTATTGATTTCTTCTTCGAAATAATTTTCAAAGCAAAGACTTACGAAGAAGATTCAATATTAACATAAGTCATTGAAAATTCAACCGAATGGGAGCTAAAATATCATAATAATGCTATAGAAGTTCAAATATTTGGCTTCAAACGATATTGTTTTCATTCGAGTAACATTTATTTATTTGTATTGTTAGATTCCTGACTCTGTTTAGATAATTGTAGAACTTAGAGCATGCTACTGAGAACCATAGAGACTGGAACACATAGCTGACTTTGAAAGACATTGAGTTCCATACAAATAGCCAAAATCAATTCGAAACAGTTTCATGCTTTCAATGCTGCTAAATAAATTCATTTAACAAAGAAAAAAAATAATATTTAAGAAATGAAGCTTATTTCAACTTATGTTATCCGATATAACATGAAGCGGTTTATAAATAAGCGTAAACTGCCCCACGTTTTGTTATATCGGATAACATAAGTTCGAATAAGCTTCATTTCTTATAATTTAATTTCAATGTAGACAATGAGACAATATTTCTTCCAGGAAAAGGCTTCAAAGTGAGCATTATTTTAAAAGTAACGTCAAGCGGAGTGATACGTTGTTGACGTAACTCATTGTGACGTACGCAAGTTATGTTATACGAAATGGATAAAACCGTTTAACCAATCAAATGACGCGTTAAAACTGAAATTAAATCATATCAAGTTAATGAAATTTCTTACAAGTACTTGAGAGAGAAAAAAAAAACCTTTGTTAGGGAATGCAAAGTTTCAACTTCATCATATAAAATAATTCTGATAATACATTACGGTTTTACAATGGTTCATTGCATTAAGAAATAATTAGATCACTTGTTTCAATTCCTGAAATTAAAATGAAAAATTTGATAAAACTATATTAATTTTGCCAAAATACAGAAAAACCTTAACGTAGAACCTACGTCGTATTATATCATATCCAGTAAATGTGTTTAGCCTATTCTAGATCCATTATGACGTCAAAATTGATATAATGTAACTTTTCCTGTACTCAACATCTTCACTAAAATTGTAGAAAATAAAGCATTTTGAAATTAATTTGATAAAATTTAATATTATGCCAAAATATTCTTAATACAATGTATGTATCTATATTCAATTTATATATATATTTTTTTTATCTAAAGCTAAATGACTTAATACAATTCTTAAATTGGAGAAACTTGTAGACGCCTTTCATTGTATCATATGTTGTATGTCATATTTGTCATTTTGTAAACTGATGGGCTGTATTGCCCAAAGTTATATCCTGAATAAACTAAAAACATTTACTAGACCTTGACTTTAAGTGAATAAATATAAAAAAAAAACAATATCTCAAGTATTGAAATTACATAACTGTGATAACGTGAATAGCATGTGACTATTTTGAGGAAATCCAAAAATCCTATAAAATCTTCAGTTGACAACTCAATACAAAAAAAAATCTTGATGAAATGTTTTTAGTCAAAATGTGTCGAAGATTGAGTGAAAATGTTGTGATGTCTATCATGAAATGATGTGCATTCTTTTTCATGATTATATATGAATTATCCTTGTTTATTTTGAATATTTTGTGTTTGTTTACAATTTTTCTATCAAATATGATCTTTTTTAAATAGAAAAATACAATTTCTTGATAATCATTTGCACCGTAAATCTGAAAGTTACCCTAAACAGTCATTCAATAATTAAAACCTGTGTAAGTGCAGAAAAGGTCAAGAAAAGTAGAATTGGTTAATTAACTATCTTTCGTTATTTTGTTTTGAAAGGTAAATATTTTGATCACTTTTTAAAAAATCATTTGGATATGTTCTTCATATATCAAAGATTGAAAACTTTTTGACAAAGACTTCTGAAAATATATTTACAAATTTAGATGGAAAAATAATTAATAAAGATATAATTCATTTGCCTACATTTTATTCAACGTGGACCTATCTCTTATGTCAGTTAGATAAAAAAGAATCTATTCTTGAGAAATATTGATTAATACTGCTCAGACAACAAAGCCTATAAACGGCGATGTTTGAAGAAGTCTTTTTTTTTTCTTTCATATTTTTTATGACAAGTACCCCAAAAAATGACTGACAGTGTGAAGTCGCTATATGTAATAACCATTTCAAGTTACACAGGATGCACTACATTTAATAACAAGGAAACATGCCATGTTCTTTTAACTGATTGATGACAAAGTGCTAATTTATTATTTTGAAAAGTCTTAAAGTCTTGTAACAAAGAGTTTTCCGACATAGGAGCTACCTTAGATATAGATAAACAACAAAAATCTTCTCTTTTGAACAGAAATACGAAATTTTATATAATATTGAAAGGACATTGAGGCCTTAAATTTTTATGATTAATATGTGTAAATCAGCTATGGTGTCAATATACCTAGGCATAACGAACCACTCCAATGATCTTGGCACCCCTTTGGACATTCCCCTGTTATATTATTACAGAACGTTCCTTTGCTACATCTACCACAGTTGGATTCACAGGATGTACCGTAAAATCCGTTTTTGCACACTGAAATTGATTATTGAACACAGCACTGATTATGAATATGTAAATTTGAATTAAAAAATTTCGATTACAGGCTGTAAAATACCGCCCCAATACCGGTATATATGTTTTCAAATTAAATGTATGTCTTTTATTGACATTTTGTCATTAAATCTCTATTGCTTAACAGATTGATGACATCTTGTTGTTCGCTTTGAATATGTTTAACTGTAGACTTAATTTAAATTGTAGTTATAAGCATGGAAAAAGAATAACCCTTTATGCCTCTTGGCTTCTTAATATTTAGAAACCATATACGACTGTCTGTCACATACATGTATTCTTATTACTGGGGTTTATATACATTTTACAATGTGTGAATAAATGAACTTTGTTTACCTAAACACTTTGAGTTATTCCAATTGTCCCGACATCCCTCTGGACAAATTCCACTAGTCGAGTTACAGAACGTACCGATTTTACAGAATCCACATTTCTGTTTACAGTCTGTTCCATAAAATCCATTTTTGCATTCTGCAAAATACATCATTTTTGATAGTAAATAAATAGTATCCAGAATTTTGTTTTAATTGTTTATTTCAATATACAAACTTACTGTACCTGACATGAAATAAATGAAATTAATGATATAATAAAAAGCGTCTAAGTTAAATCTAGTTTACTACAGTTAAAGTATTGTTCAATGTAGTTAAATATAGTTTACTTAAGCAAACTAAAGTTTATTATAGTGACATGTTACTATATTTAACTCTATTTGTATATAGTATATAAAAATTTTCACTTCAGGAAATCAAAGCATTCTTGCATTGGATTTCAGAGGGATACATTTCATTTCCTTTTAATTCCTACAAATAATTTCCCCTATCAAAAAGATATATTTCTTGTATATTTACATATCTTTGCTAGAAGGTATACCATTTGATGATTTGTATATGATTCAAAAATATTAATACTTTTATCTTAAAAAAAGTTCTAGACTAAATGTATTAGTAAATAGTAATAATTGTCAAAGTATTAACGATAGGTGACTATAGTAAATCATCATTATATATTGTTGTATAGGGTATATACATTGAACTATAATTCTAAGTGTTCACCGAACATTTTTTTCAGTTTTGAAGAACAAGTGCATACAATAAATCATTTCCTTCATGATGCATATTTCAGTTCGATGTTGCATAAACTTCCTGTAATAATCTTGTCAGAATTTTAAGCAAAGTGTCATAGATATGATGGACTCCCAAAATGAAAACTCACACAAAATAATTTCTATGGAGGAAGACAACCACTCTCTCTAATCACTACAAGACATTCTTTACTTTTGAATACTATGTACCCCTGAATAGGAGATGGAAACATCTGCTGCCACACCTACTGATATTAGTCTGCCACGAGCACCGATTTCTTATAATTTGTATAAGATTGAAATAGTTTTTTTCATGTTTCTAAGATTTTTTTCAGGACAATTTAACACTCTTTTAACCTGGTGTGATGCTAAATGATGGCCTCAGAAGAAGATCAAGGTCACTTCCGCATTGGTTAAATTTTATCCAAAGCTTTCAAATGGTGATAAATTGACGATGAAAATGACACACAACCTATTGAAAAATGTGTTTATATGGGTGTTGATAAAGGTTGTTAATTTTTAAAAGTTATATCAAGGACAATTAAACACTAAAATTAAATTGAGTAAAAAGTGGTGCAAGAACAGTGGAAATATCAACATTCCAAAGACTATCTTCTATCTCAATGGCCATTTTGCCAATGTTTTGTGATTTTAGTGAAACTAGATTTTAAGATTCGATAATGATCACAAAAAGATGCTTATTACACAAAACACGTGCCGGAAAGTACATATTTATTGTTTTAAGTTTCCTCACAGAACATTTGTTTTTATCGGTGATATTTGATTTACTTTCTACAGTTGTTGAAAAGGCTCTTTTGATGTAATTATTTGAAAATATCATTTTATTCTTTGAGGTAGTTTTTAAATATATACATTTTTTTAGAAGTGAACACTTAGAAGTTTTGATAAGTGTACAGAAACACACATTGCTTTGCAGTATTAAATTGACAAAAGTAAAAGAAGAAAAATGGCTTTAGATTCAGTATCAATAAACCTTTTAAAAAAACCAGCTACTTCTGAAAGGTTCAGAAAACAGAAAAGGATGAAATATTAACAGAAATCACCAAACGTCACGGTAAGAATAAACAAAAATGGTTAGTTTATACTCATACACAGTTAGTTTCAATTTCTGAAAATGCACAGAATGAAAATAAATAAAAATTCATCATTTTTTGTATGTTTCCATGTTGATCATATTTCTTAAATGGAAAAAGAAATAAAATTTTGAGCAAAATATAAGAAAAAAAATATCCAAATTCTTTTTTGTTGTCCCTCAAATCTCTTTTGTTTCGTTTCATTCATTGCTAAAGTAAAATAAATAATCCTTAGATCCATCATACCTGAGCAATCCTTTGATTGAATGACATTGTCACTGCAGCCAGCAATACACGACCCATTAAAAGCATCACATTGTCCATTACGACATTTTGGATTACAGAGTGTGCAGTTTTCCCCATAATGTTTAGACAGGCAACCTTAAAACCATCAGTATCAGTTATAATACACATAGATATAGTTTAGATACTCAGATACCCGTTAAGGCGATTTATATGCTATCTGTTTTCGAGTATTTTATAGAACATTGAATTTACTCATGAATATTTTTTCCATAAAATCAGAACATTCATCTCCAAATCTTCAAATTAAAATTTATTGAAAGTACAACGTACCCATCACCTTTACTTCACAAATTTCAATTGTTGCAAAGGAAGACACATAACCTTGACATACTTTAATGACGGGTTCGTATTTGGAATTATATAGAGCGATTCCTTTAGTTTCCTTGTTGATCGTTACATTTATAACTCTATCAATACAAGTCTTTGTATCATGTTTGAAAACTTGATACTCAGACGAATTTGATGGAGGAATATAGGAAAAGTTATTAAACACAAACACGGAAAAGCCCATGTGTCGATTTTGAGCTGAAATAAATGTAAAAATATTTTTTTATTATGTATAACCGAATAATAAGTAATCAATAATCTTCAATTTCTCTGATTACAATTAGTAAATTATTCTGAAATGAAATCCTGTAAACGTGATTACTTTTTAATTACTATATGATTAAATTGATATAAAAAAGTCGTCAAATTCATCTTTTTATGACGATTTTCACTCACTTCTTATAAAGTAAGTGGTATTTTAAGTAAGTAAAGGAGAGAAAAGAAGAATATTACAATACTGACAAAAAGGAATAACCTTATAAGACAAAAAAACCTAATAAATTCTTGCATGATTTCGTAATATCTTGTGAAAAAAAAATCAAGGAATCCTGTATAGTGGTCACATGGTAGGTTACATTTAAGAATGTGTTTGCGCCTACTAAATGCGATAAACAAGCATGTAACAGTCTGTTATTAAATGCAGTGTAATCTGTTTCGTAAAGAATAGAAGCCTGATTTTTGTACATACGAGGGTTGTCCCGAAAAGCCGTAGACAGGGAACATAGTCTATTTTCTCTTTGCTAAATGATATTTCTTTTCTTGACATAGCAAAAGATAGTATTTTATGATCATGCGTTTCATGTTTCATGAAGATACTACGTTTAATAAGAAAACTATGAAAAAATAAAGAAACAATGTAAGTGTACATCGGCGCACGAAAGCAAGCGTTATTTACGTTTCTCATGACGTCATGATCACTTTTTCTGCTTCACATGCGGATATTACCATCCAAATGAATATTTTCTACAGTGAAAACACCATTTTTGACTAAAGGACTTATTTAAATTTCATTAATGTCCGTTTTCTTAAGCAGATTCAATTTTTAATGAAAATTTAGCTGAAAGATCACCTTACATTTTAGGTAGCAGATAATACACCTTGTTTGACGACGTTAATGGCCCAGAACGTTCCCAATTGTCTGCGTTTAACAAACATTACTTCTTACGTGCAATAAGTATTGTTTTCGATTTAAAGGAAAAACTTTCTTTGAATCTTATGCTATTTAAAAACAACTTCTCCCTTAAAATCTAGTGTGTAATGCCCTTTCTGTACTCTTCTTCCCCGTCTCTGATGTATATAAAACATACCAAAAACAATTTATTACATTTCCGTGCGCCGGGTACGCGTTCGACGACGGTATTTCCATCAATCTCAATTCCAACAAAAATTTGAAAATCATGCCATTCGCCGTCTGTTTCTTATTCAGTTTTTATGAAATTTCTATATATTTTTAAAATTTTGATTCTGGTTTCAATGATTTCAATTTTAGTTCAATCTTTTACTTAGTACCAAAGAAATAAAAGCAAATGTACTAGTTATATGCGTAAATAATTCCGAATTTTGGTCGTGCGCCGACAGACCATATCTGCCTTTATATAAATCGTCCCAATATAATTAATATGAACGATATATATCTAAGAATGCACAATT
Source organism: Saccostrea glomerata (assembly GCA_003671525.1). Lineage (NCBI taxonomy): Eukaryota > Metazoa > Mollusca > Bivalvia > Ostreida > Ostreidae > Saccostrea > Saccostrea glomerata. Next base: position 45,981 of record PRKT01000968.1, read on the forward strand.
TTAAAGAACATTGAATGTATTATTTTATGCAAAATTTGTTTAGTATTGGTTGCATGTTAAAAAAGTTATTGACATTGTCTACGTTTTATTTTTTTGGACAACCCTCGTATATATAAAGAGTCTCTAATCCCTCTGTATTAAGAAGTCGATGTAATATTTTTTCATAAGAAAACTTAAAATGTAGATGAGAATTTTTAAATCGGATTTTATGTAATGTTTTACTCGAACATTGCAGCATCAATAAAAAAAGAGTTTGTCCTTATTACCAGCACTATAAAAAATTGCAATAGATCAATTGATAATCTTAAAATAAGTCTCATTCTCAAGTCGAATTTATAGCTTTCAAAATCTTCTTAAACTGGTCTGGTAGGCCATATTTCAAACTGTATGTGGCCAAAAAAAAATGCATGGATGGATTTCTTACATATTATATTCATAGACAGATCTCGTATTCTACAAATAGATTATGAGTCTTAGAAAAATTGAACCTAAGGAAATATTTGGCCTATTTTTGTATCCTACCTTTTAAAATGACTCTAATTTTTGGATTGGATCAATTTTTAATTTACATGTATGAGGAAGTATCAAAAAGTTCGTGGACTAGCGACATAAAATTAAAACGGCTTTAGGTACATCAATGAATTTTAAAATATCTAGTTAGCATCATCTGTTCTATCTATAGAAAAAACCACAAGTCATAAATTTTATTCTTTCATAAATTAATAATGTCTTTGAAAGCAATTGTATGTCCAGGCAGCGCAACCTCGAAAACGAATTTTTCGACCTTAGTGTAACTGAGAAAAACTCGTTTGATATATACTAGTACATTTGAATTCCAAAATTCCCGTTAATTTGGGTATGCGTTAGGACACTATTGTTCCATACAATATGGAGTTTTTGTCTCATTCTTAAAGTTCTATAAAATTTTATCATAAATTAAACATGGAGTGTGCGAACAATTAAGGCTTGGAAATGACGTCAAAAAAAGGGCAGGGGCTTCCTTTTCCAACATTCTCTGAAGTTTTGCACCTAAAAAACTAGACATCTAGACTTTAAAATTGTTTAAACTGGCTACGAAGAAATCATATGCATCCAGAGTACTTTTCTTAATGCCAAAATAAATTCAATAAGAAAAGTGATGCAAAGTTAATGTCGATTTGAAGTCAAATGTGAAAAATCAATCACATCAAAAATGACATTGATAGTGTGTTGTAGCTATTGAACTCCAAAAATCAAAATAGGCTGGTACAATCAAGCCAGGATCTCTAACATGGTGTAAAAATCCATTTGCAATATTATATGCATTGAAACCCGCTGTACATGACATTGTAAATTCATATAAACAAGACTGGTTCAAGTCTTTACTCAGCTCTAGGGAATCTCATTAAATAAGTGTATGAGGCAGAAAATACGATGACGTTGTCGGACGTCATGAAACTAAACGGCGACAGCGCCGGGTGATTATAAAATGTCATTTTTATTTTGATAATAATTTGGCAAATAATGAACGTATCAAGCTTAAAATTTCGATATTTCTTTATTTTTTGCTGCTTTATGTTCCTTATAAATTTCGAAAGCACGGTCTACATAGTACTAATTTTATAGCCTCAGTCCACGAAGTTATTGATAATCCGTCGTATTTTTAAACTTCTCATTCAATAAATGTTTTGTTTTGGGATCGGTCCCTTTTGGTGTTTTCATGCTACAGGACGCTTCTTACACTGTACACTTTACTTTCTTTTTGGGGTGAAGAAGTACCTTCATTAAACGGGTCCCTAAGTACAGCATAATTTTAGTCCAATTATTTACATAAAATATATAAGAAAAGAAATGTTTACTTGAATTTCGAAAATATATCTCTAAGTATGCAACGTTAGAGATTTTTCGCAAAGGGAGTTTCCACCAAGCTGCTTTCAGATAACTGTATCCTCCTAATGTAAAACTGCATGTGCTTTCACCAACATCGTCTTGTAAAAGTCCATCTACTGCTTTATCTGCATGGTATTGATTATAATATGATGTACTCTGAGAAGGAGTACCTTTAATTGAATCGATCTGACACAGGTTTTCTACAAATTAAAAAAAAAGACATATGAATACTTTTTATGTCTCCCTTTTCACCGGATAACATTTTGTTGTTTGTCTCTACCATTTATCTTGCATTAGTCGTCGGTTGAAAATCAAATTTTAGCACCTGAGACTCTTATACACTGCTCAACCAGTTATAACCAGATTAGATAGTTTTCATTAACTCTTTGACTCTTGCGCCGCCTTTGACGTAATAGTAGCAGTGCATTAGCTTCTTTTTGATAAGGTTATCCTTTTCCCCGCAGCGCACTTGCGATTACGTGCTATAATGACATTGTTTTGAAGATCTATGCCAAATTATTATAAAATAAAAATGACATTTTATAATCACCCGGCGCTGTCGCCGTTTAGTTTCATGACGTCCGACAACGTCATTGTATTTTCTGCCTCATACACTTATTTAATTTACACGGTGTATGCAGGGATTTAGTGCAAAAATAGTTCTTTATTTATCGTCATAATATTTAAGCAAATATCCTTAGTTAAATTCAAGTGGTTTTTTTTATATTTATTATTTTTCCTTTTATTTTGTTTAAATGTAATTCTTTCGATTCGTATTGACTGTTAGCTTGTACATCATTAAAACGTTTAAAATCTAAATCATTGTTCAAAATATTTGATTTCGCAGACAAGTTTTCTAGATAAGAGACCACACTCATTATCCCCCCATCTCCCTCTTTTATTTCTTCACATGATAAACATTTTTGCGATAATTGCGGAATCTTCCAATAAATAAAGATAGACATGATATTTAGAAGAGAAGAAATATCACCCGTGAAGATTATATTGATAGCTAATTTACTGATTTTTTTTTTACTAAAAAGACGTTGAAGCTTTCAGCATATTTGTTTTAATTTGTATGAAAAAAGTACATAAAAATTATTTACAAAACATAGTGTTGGAATATCGCCCATTTTCTATTGAACTACATGTAAAGCAAATTGCCGAAGGGAAACATTTCATTTTAACTGTCATATTTTCTTATCAATAATTATAATGAGATACGGATGAAATACTGTTGACTACATTCAATAATGAATATGTAAAGTAATCTTTATTTAAATCTCATTTTCGCTATCCAAGGGTTAATATACTGACAATATAAATCTAGATCAAGAAATATTTCTTAGGGACTTTATCATACCCACTCATAAAGCTAATCACAGTACATGACTTTTATTTTATATCCGTTATGTCACCCCCTTTTTGTTTTGAATGTCAAACACATATAAACTATTGCTGCATCAAATGGTGTATGTGTATTTTGTTTGATTGGTGTCTAAGGCGGAAACAATCTTTTTTTCTTGAAGGAAGAAAATATTCTTATAAACGAAATATTTTAGAATGAAATTAAAAAAAAAATGTTTTCTGATCATTCATTATCATACAATCAAATCTCAACTCGTTATCAGAGCAGGAAACTTCAAAAACAAAATGTGCATTCAAGTGCGTGATTGAGGTATATGCGTTAAAATGCGTGACGTCGGAGAAGGGGATTAATGTGATAAGCGGATATAAAATAAGAATACCACAACTGATATGAGCCTGGTCTCAAACAAGTGAGTTTATTTCAGTAACCCTATGCCCCTCCATTCCGGATAGCTTTAGTCCTTTCAGATACATAATTATATTCAACCTTAATCAAAACCTATCATTTCTGGATAATTTATGCATGTAGTCTAATATTTAGACTATATATATCTATATATTTACCTCCTCCTTTTTTAGCGATAAAATGGTAAGGTCATGAAAATTATGATTACGATATTTAATTGTGGTAATGTTTTAATTTTAAAGAACCACCCTCCTCTTGTTTTAGAACAAATACTGCAGTTCTTGTTATGTCATTGTAGATGAAGACTGCCTGCTTGGTCCTGCATCTACAACAGTCGCAGTGGCAATTATGTGCTCTAATATTCCTTTATGGTATCCTGCTTTGTCTTGCTTCTGCATCAAATTGTGATGGATTAGTGAATATGTATGATTGCGTATTCTGCAAAGACTGCCTGTAGGGTAGAGCGACCAAATCAACCAATGTCATACCGATGAAGTCTCTGTTTTACCCATCCTGTGATGACTGCCTGTTGGGGACAGCGTCCACTACAGCCTTATCGTGGTTGGAATTTTCGGTGTTTGCGTATTCCATCGCGCCTCAACTCAATTCGACGAGTGCAACACATACAATGAATTACGCACATCTATTGTCTATCATATTGCACATATGTGGCAAATTACAATTCAGTATTTGAATTTATGCATTGAAGTGAAATTGACAAGTAATATACTTAATTGATATCTGAATTGATTGATTGACTGATTGATTAACTATTGATTGATTGAATTTGATTGATTATTGAATTGGTGACGTTCATGCACTTGTGACCTACCGAGTGCATGATCCGAACGATTTGGGTCGTCACATTCGTTGTTTTGATTGCTGTTTGTTGCGCTCTGTGTTAACCCCAGTGAATTGATCACCGCGACCAGAAGCGCCATATTAAACAATCGAAATAACATCCATATGTTTGTTTGATTTATAGGGAATCTGAAATAACTTTCGATCTGTTTCCCCTGGACCTGGAAAACTGGATAAAACGTTTATGAACTATGTTTTGTATTTTTAACATATGGATCATATCTGTTTTTATCTGTCTCTATACTTATACATGTACAGCGTGTACCAAAACATATGTTACACTTTTAAACCGTTATAAAAATTTTATACCTCATGTTACAATAATAAATTTTTACATATACAGTCAAAACTGCCATGGTGACCCTCTGTATTAAGCGACTCACTGTCACATGTGACCGTAAAAATCCCCCCCCCCAACAATTTTTCCTATATATTCTACCTGTATTAAACGACCACCTGTCTAACTCGACCAACGACCATGATTTTCCATACCAATTTCAGTAATTTTAAGCAGTTTTACCTGAATTAAACGACTACATAGGTTCCGATTCCTACTTTCGAATTCGGTCGAGCATGCTTCTTTTTTTATTCAAACCAACTACAGACACGCTTTTATTTCATTAAATAATTATACAATGCGAGTTTTATGAATAAAACAACATTTAGAAATGAATATTTTTACTTACACTTCGATATTTATTGAATAAACATTAGAATCTAAAACATAAACATCACGGTTTTCTGTCCAGTGATCGAGTGCCATTTTGAAAATAGACGTTCGAGGCCGATCCCGATGTCATTTCATGCTATAAGGATAAATGAATATTCAGCTATAAAACCTGCCTGTTAAATTTAATAAACAAGTAACTAAATCATAGATGTTTATTTAAGTGCATTGTGTCAACAATGGGTATGTAAACACAAGCCAGCTCGCACCCACACCATTTGATAATTGAAGTGATTTAAATACCTGGTCAAAACAGGCAATTAGACATTGTAGTTCAGTAATGAAAAAAAATTAATTAGGTTAAATAAATATTTCAGTCATAAATATAATTTAATTTCATATCAAATGCATAACAAAAATCATGATACAGTTTTTATTCCTAGTAATATGCAAAACATACGAAGTTATATATAGGCTATCATGTAAAAAAAAAAAAATTGGGGGGGGGGTTGCATTTTTTTATTACACTGTATGAAGAAACACTAATATTTTCAGATGTTCACAATATTTCCCAATATTTAAATGACTCATGTGCGGATCAAGAAATTTTTATTTCTTAACAGGATAATTGTAAAACCTTTTTAGAGTTAGGAGTTATACCTATTTAAGAGTGGAAATAAACATAAGGTGTTATGAAATTCATTCAACATACACATGTGTTATTTTCAGCATTGTATATTTGAACACTGCCGAAAATAAGCAACCTGTATTAAGAGACCACCTGTCATATGTGACCTTTTTTCCTTTCTCCGTTGGAAGGTCTCTTAATAAAGGTTTGACTGTATAATTAAATTGTTAGAAATTTGTTAGAATACATTTGCCCCAGCTTCCTTATTAATCATCAACAATTTTTTTCCTCGGACTGTTTACAAGATGTTCCAGATGACGTCCCTTTGAATTAACATTGTTTCAACACGATTTTTTTTTTAATTTTACCAAGCTTAAATATAACATTCTAACAGTTTATAGGTTTTTTCATATTAAAATCGGGTTTCACCAATCAACATTGTTAAAATAGAAGTGTGCTTCATCGGAAAACCATGCATCTGTAAAATTTTCCGAGTTGGGTCCACTTAAAATCCAATAAGTAAACTCTAAAGACACATAAATTCTGTCTCTTTCAAATGCTGCATTACACTTATCTTGTAAGGAATCAATTAATTTTAAGTCAAATTTGAGTATTTTATGAACACTAGATTTACCAAAGGTGCTATCTTGTTCATGCAGGACCTGTCTAAATGATTTTTGTCAACTTTCAGTAATAACTCTATCAATGATAATAATGTTCCTCCTTGGTACGGGCACCCCTTGGTCTTCTAATACCATAATTAAGTAATGTGTCACTTATAATGTCTTTAACTTCAAACTCCATCACAAAACTATAAATTAGTATTCTGTTGAGCACTTTTTATACAGGATGTTGTTTTCTCACGGTAAGAATGACTCAAGTAGCAGATTAAGATCCAAAACAAATTTTTACAATTTCTACCAGCTGTTCACATGAAGGTTCAATATCAAAAATATACTGACGTCATCGGGAGATCAGAATTATCTGACTATTTAACAGAATTTCTTGAAAGTTTGTCTGATGAAATGTATGCTTATACACTAAATGTTGACAAAATAAAGTTTGATAAAGTTATATTAACTCTTTACAACTTACATAATTGTTTTGAACATACACTGAATCCTCACGTCATAAAAATGTTACGTTACCAATTTCCCGCAAGCAATTTATAGCGAGATACAAGTTTCTCTAAAGTTTAGCGTGAATAATATAATGACGTTATATTTTCATTAGAAAATAACTTTCCTTAAGGTCAGACGACACGTTCCTTAAATATATTTTCTGTTTCTCTTGGTTTTATATAAAAATTATTTATATTTGTCATTCTCTTCTGATTTCTACATTGCTTTCAAAATGTTTTTTTAGATATATGTACACCAGAAATTGTGATATAGGCTATTCCAGAGATTATCCATAAGGGTCATAACAGAAATTTGACCTTTGGTATCTTGTCCAAATGCCTGGTAAGGTACCCTAATTTTTTGTGAGGAAACTTGTTTAAGTACCTTTTCTTCAATGACAAATTCTTAGGAAAAATTATATATTTTTGAGGAACGTGTCGTCTGACCTTAATTTATACGATCGAAGCAAGTATAAAAAAATGTGTAATTTAGCAATAAATTGAAGATTAAATGAATTTTTTAAAGTGCGTGAAAATGCGTGATTGCGGGGAAACGGTAAATGCGTGATTTTGCGTTAGAAATAGGAAATGGTATATGCGTTAAAATGCGTGACTGCGGGGAAGGGGGTTAAAAGTGTAACATATGTTTTGGGACACCCTGTACTTAAATGTATATTTGTATCAACTGTTTTGAATTGAGAAAACTTAGACAGTTTCAATGTAAAATGTTAACTTTTATATACATGTAGAACTTTACCAATAACAGCAAAAGTCTTATGAAAAAAAGTCGGGTTTCCCCCAAGATACCCTATTTTATAAGCATGCAATTGAGGTATGTCCACATATTTTATTAAAAAAAATGTACAGTATGTTTGAATATATTACTTTAAGAATTCGTAAGTTTAAAAGAAAGTTATATATATTGTATGAGTCCTACCTAGACATTCAGCCACAACAGTGATCACAATCAATACAATAATAGTGTTCATCCTCTCAAAATTCATCTGATACTCATGACACAGAACGCCAGCTTTTTTTTTTATTTTACAAATAAAAAAATACGAACAAGGAAAAAATGTCTGAAATTTGAAACAAGGAAAACATTGTAACTTGTTATGACAAATCAGTCATGTTTTATATGAACACTGTCTTGAGTTAGACAGTAGCGTCCATAGTGTATTCACAACGCATATCCTTCATTACACATGAAAACTATTGCTTTTGAAAAAGATGGTAATCAGTGGTTAATGTACCCCAAAACAATGCAAAGGTAAAAACTTCCCCTTAGACAGTAATTTAATTCAATAAGGTAGCAATATTCCTTAATAAATAAAGCAGTTCCAATTCATTTACTACGTTATCCTTATAAATACAAATCTTACATTTATTATATCCTTTGTTCTTTTTTTCTATACGGCCAATTTTTAGCATCATATCATCACAAAAATGTCTGTAATTCATTGTATGCATTGATGAAAACAATGATGTGTACAATTTAAAAAAATGATCCTAGGGGGCTCTATGTAATTAATATATTGCAGGTTTCTCTGTACAATTTTTAGCCTTTGATGTCTTGCTTAAGCTTTAAAGGATTCAGAGAAAATTGCTGAATTGCAATAAAATCAGCGTGTATCTTGATATCTTCAATTCTTGTCCATTCCCGTGTTTACTTTTTGTACTATATAAATAAATCATAATAGATATTCACACAAACAGACATTTTTAAAAATAAATATATATAATTTAATTCACTTGTATGAATCATTCTGAGGAACATATAATATTTTGTATAACATAACTTGCCTACGTCACAATGAGCTACGTCAAAAACGTATTACTGCGCTTGACGTTATTTTTAAAATAATGCTCAAATTGAAGCCTTTTTCCAGAGGAAATATTGTCTCATTGTCTACACTGAAATTAAATTATAAGGAATGAAGCTTATTTCAACTTATGTTATCCGATATAACAAAACTTGGGGCAGTTGACGCTTTTTTATAAACCGCTTCGCGGTTTATAAAGCGTAAACTGCCCCAAGTTATGTTATATCGGATAACATAAGTTGAAATAAGCTTTATTCCTTAAATAAAAACGAAATTCTTTCTAAACAGTCTTTCATATTATTGAATATATCAGTGTACTTTCGCACATGAAACACTTTAAAATAAATAGTTCGATTTTGTCAATTGTTTTTCTTATTTATATAATTTAATTTCACTTGTATCAAGCAATTTCATTGGCTGAATCATTCAGAGGAACATAACTTGCCTACGTCACAATGAGTTACGTCAAAAACGTATTACTCCGCTTGACGTTACTTTTAAAATATTTCTCAATTTGAAGCCTTTTTCCGGAGGAAATATTGTCTCATTGTCTACATTGAAATTAAATTATAAGGAATGAAGCTAATTTCAACTTATGTTATCCGATATAACAAAACTTGGGGCAGTTTACGCTTTCTTATAAACCGCTTTGCGGTTTATAAAGCGTAAACTGCCCCAAGTTATGTTATATCGGATAACATAAGTTGAAATTAGCTTCATTCCTTAAATAAAAAAAGAGCCTTTGAGTGATAATCAATAAAATAAACGTTGAAAGTATTACGTGATAAAACAACAAAACCATCTGAACTAACTATTGAATATCCTACCAAAATCATTGTTAATGTAGGGAAGGATAGATGTATGGGAACCAATGTTAAGATTTATAACACTGAAAAAAAAAATCCCATTGTTAATTTGTATTAACTTTGATCCAAGGTTATTTCTTCAGCAGATATTACAAAAGCAGTCTGACGTTATTTAGTATCATTACCAACTGAAAATAATATAAACATTCAAGAAAACAAAAAAAGAATTATCTTAATGAATATGAAAAGACAGATCATAAAAAAACCCGTCATTATAAAACGTATTTCTTATAAACACAGACGTTAACAAGCTGAAATAAGCCATGCTGAGTTCATGGAATTATTTGTCTCCAGAGAATTCGTCAGTGCTGTAGAAGTGCATTTCTTGATAATGAGAACTGTCCGATTTGGACATTATCACTTCATAGGTTGGATTTGAGATCGTTTCAGCTATTTGATCGTAAAGCTTCCCAGGTATAATTTCTGTTGCGATCTTTCCTGTATCATGGTGTTCCCGTTTAATTTTCTTGTATACAAGTCTTACCACTGCATATATAAGGGTTACAACAGCAAGTGTTGAAACAATGTATATGATCGCATTTGAAACATTTGAAAAACCACCATCTGTAATAAGAAAAAAACATCACTCCATCACCTGTACCATTTCTTTGTTTATGAAATTCTATTATTTCTACCTTTAAATATACTTGATCATATGTTTCTATTTATACCTGATAAAATTCACGTTTTTGAATGGAACGACTCCTTTATTTAAACAAACCTGCATTTAATTCTTTAACTGAGGATGATTCTGAAATTATATTTGAGAATTGGTTTAAATAATTAATCTTTAAATATAAATGAAGATTATGGATTTTGTTTCTTTTTTCTTCATTCGATGTATCATTTTTTACTTTTACTTTAAGATGTAGTAAATTGGCTTTAAAAACATGGAATCATAATATCTCTATAATATCACAAGATAAGATTCAAAACCTTTCAAACAAAACAACCCAGCCCATCCAATCACACATTCGGCTTCACATTTGCCGGAAACTTTAGAACACGGTTTGTCATCTCTACAGTGACCACAATCAAAGGCACAGTTTGGTCCGTATTTATAATCTTGACATTCTGAAATCCAGATTATAAATAAAATAGCTAAGCAGAATGGAAAGTAAATATTGGAAAGCTCACGCTATAGGATCAAACTAAAAGTAATCTTTTATTTGCAATAGATGATAAAACATGGAAATGTAAGAATTCTTCAAAGAATACTTTTTTAGGTAATTGCCACAAAAACTTATTAAAACAGAAGAGTACATAAAAAGTAAGATAAAGATCTTAATTTGTGCTAGTTCACACTTGTAAATACCGGGTAGTCGTCATTTAAATAATGTTTAATGATTGCATCATAGATTATACAATTTCAATTCTTCAAACTCTCAAAAATGTAAAAGGTCATCTATAATCTCTTACATAGAAATATATGACATGTACAATGTGATTGTCTTTTCATTTATAAGCTTTACCATCAAATTTAGGACCGGTCCAGTTTTCTTTACAATCTTTAGGACATACTCCTGTTGATTTATCACACAATGTCCCTGTCAGACAGTGACCACATTTATCATTACAATGACGTCCGTACATCCCATCCGAGCAAACTGTTAAGATAGTTTTGATTTGAAATTGGTTCACATTGTCAAGTACTGGTTCAAGAGAATTTTACGATTATGATATATCCTTTATATGACAACCATAATGCCTTACCTGCACACAATAATCCATCCCATTTATCTTTACAACCATCTGGACATGAACCGGTGGTGATGTTGCAGAATGTTCCATTTCTACAGTGCCCACATTCTTCACATGTCTGTCCATAAAATTCTTCTTTACATACTACAGTTTAATAAAAGTAGCAATATTAAGACTCAAAAGTCCATTTAACAATACAAAAACAGACCTCTAGAACATCAGAGTTGAGCATTGTTTGACAAATAAGTTACAATGGCTGTGTGCTCCTTGTCATGACCGGGAAATAACAGGAAATATCTGTCGACAATTTAGTACGTAAATTAAGGTCAAAGAATTTTGTATGGAAAACTGCAGTGTGCATGTGACTTAATTTAAGATTGTATAAGCTAACAAGGTCATTGTATCTCCGATAGAATGTACGAAATGATTACTTTAAACGAGACTGCTGATATTCATTCTTCATAATTATCTCTTTTTAGAGGCGGGCTTGTTTTTTCATTTGAACAAATCTGAATTCCCTTTAGCCGAGGATGCTTTCTGGCAAGTTTGATTGAAATAATCTTAATGGTTCATGAGAAGAAGCTGAAAATTAGAAAGATTACGACAATAACGATAGACAACGGGTAAGTTTTGATCAGAAAACCTCAATCGAGCATTCGGCTCAGCTGATCAAAAAATGATATACTCTAACCCTAATAACTCAATCGAAAGCGTTTTGTTCAAGTGAATGGAAAATGGCGGTATGTTTACATTCTGCATAGCAAAGGCAAGAGGTAAACTTTTTCATGCGCAGTCGAATGATTCTGGGGACCGGCATACTAGAAACTTCCCTAATGCATGACAACATATACAAATGCCAGATTTCTTCAAAGATTTTTTTTTATTTAATTGCCAAAATGTCCGATTTTTCAATTAATAAAATTTAAACTTATTTAAAAAAAATAAAGTTCATAACATCTTATTTTTTGCTAGTTTACTCTTGTAAATAGTCATTTAAATAACATCCAATGAGTAATCCAGACACTATACAAAGTAGATGATTAAAAAAATCATTCATTGAAAATTCAAAAATGTTTATAAAAGGTCATTTCTAATCTTTCTTACACAGAAATAAATGACATGTACGATGTCCATTCATTTATAAGCTTTACCATCACATTTAGGACCGATCCAGTTTTCTTAACATCCTTTAGGACATACTCCTGTTGATTTATCACACAATGTCCCCATCAGACAGTGTCCACATTCATCATTACAGTGATGTCCATATATACCATTCGAGCAAACTGTTCAGAAGATAGTTTTGATTTGAAATTGGTTTACAATGTCCAGTAGTAGTAATTTTACCATTTTGACCATATATCTTTTAGATGACAACCATATGCATTACCTGTACACAATAATCCATCCCAATTATCCATACAACCGTCTGGACATGTACCGGTGGTGATGTTGCAGAATATTCCATTTCTACAGTGCCCACATATTTCACATGTTTGTCCATAAAATCCTTCTTTACATACTAAAGTTAAATAAAACGAACAATTTTAAGGCTCAAAAGTCCATTTCACAATACAAAAACAGAACTCTAGAACATCAAAGTTGAGCATTCCTTGCCAAATAAGGTTACAATGGCTGTGTGCTCCTTGTCATGACCGAGAAAAGGAAAATATATGTCGACAATTCAGTACGTAAATAAAGGTAAACTAATTTGTTTGAAAAATTGCAGTCAGCATTTGACTTAATTTAGGATTGTATAGGCTATCAAGGTCAATGTATCTCCAATAGAATGTGCGGTATGATGACTTTAAACGAGACTGCTGTTATTCATTCTTCATAATTATATCCTTTTTTAAGCAGAATTTTTTCTTCAATTGAACAAATCTGAATTCCCTATTCCCAATTTTATACCCCAGGATTCTTTGTAGTATGTTTGCTTGAAATTGGCTGAGTGGTTTATTAGAAGAAATAAAAACTTGAAAAGATTATAACAATAACGACAGACAACGGGTAAATTTTGATCAGAAAACCTCACGCTAGCATTCGGTTCAGCTGAGCAAAAAACATATTACCTAACCCTAATAACTCTATCGAATGCGTTTTGTTAAAGTGAGTGTTTACATTCTGCATAGCAACGGTAAAAAAAAAAAAACTTTTTATGAACAGTCGCGTGATTCCGGGGATAGCAAACTAGGAACTTCCTCAATACACGACAAAAAATTAAAAAGCAAAATTTTGTCAGAAAAAAAAATATTTCTTTTCATTTAATTGCAAAAATGTCCGATTATTCACATAATAGGAATAATATTTATTCAAATAATAAAATACATGAAATCAACTTATTTCGGGCTACTTTACTCTTGTAAATAGTCAATTAAAATAACATCCAATGAGTAATCGATACACTATACAAAATAGATAATTTAAAAAACTCATTAATTGATAAATCAAAAATGTTTTCAAAAAATCATTCGTAATATTTCTCACATAAAAAATATATAGCATATACGATTTGATTATCTTTTTTTTTTTTTTTTTAAAGTTTTACCATCACATTTAGGATCGATCCAGTTTTCTTTACAATCTTTAGGACATACTCCTGTTGATTTATCACACAATGTCCCTGGCAGACAGTATCCACATTCATCATTACAGTGATGTCCATACATACCATCCGAGCAAACTGTTTCGAATATTGTTTCTATTTGAAATTTGTTCACATTGTCAACTACTAGTTCAAGAGAATTTTACCATGTTTACCATATATCTTCTATATGACAACTATAATGCCTGACCTGCACACAATAATCCATCCCAATTATCCACACAACCGTCTGCACATACACCCGTGGTGATGTTACAGAATGTTCCATTCCTACAGTGCCCACATAGTTCACATGTTTGTCCATAAAATCCTTCTTTACATGCTTAATTTAAATAAAAGGAACAATATTAAGGCTTAAAAGTCCATAAAACAATACAAAACCAGACCTCTAGAACATCAGAGTTGAGTATTGTTTGCCAAATAAGTTGCAATGGCTGTGTGCACCTTGTCATGACCGGGAAATAGCGGAAAATATCTGTCGACAATTTAGTACGTAAATAAATGTCAAAGAATTTTGTATGAAAATCAGCAGTCAGCATTTGACTTAATTAAAGATTGTATAAGCTAACAAGGTCATTGTATCTCCAATAGAATGTACGAAATGGTGACTTTATAGGAGACTGCTGATATTAATTCTTCATAATAATCTCTTTTTAGAAGATGGCTTGTTCCTTTGTTTGAACAAATTGATATTCCCTTTACCGAGGATGCTTTGTGGCAAGTTTGATTAAAATTGGCTTAGTGGTTCATGAAAAGAAGTTGAAAATGTGAAAAGATTACGTCAATAACGACAGAAAACGTGCAAATTTTCATCAGAGAAAACCTTACTCGAGCATTCGGCCCAGCTGGGCTAAAAAACATTTACCCTAACCCAAGAACTCGATCGAATGAGTCTTGTTCAAGTAAACAGAATAATCGCAGTATGTATACATTATGCATAGCAACGGCAAGAGAAAAACATTTTCATGCGCAGTCGCGTGCTTCTGTGTTCCCATCAGACAATGACCACATTTATCATTACAGTACTGTCCATACAAACCATCCGAGGAAACTCTTACGAAGATAGTTTTGATTTGAAATTTGTTCACATTGTCAAGTACTAGTTCCAGAGAATTTTACCATTTTTACCATATATCTTCTATATGACAACTATAATGCCTTACCTGCACACAATAATCCATCCCAATTATCCATACAACCGTCTGGACATACGCCCGTGGTCATGTTGCAGAACGTTCCATTCCTACAGTGCCCACATATTTCACATGTTTGTCCAAAAAATCCTTCTTTACATACTACAATTTAATAAAAGGAACGATAATAAGGCTGAAAAGTCCATTTAACAATACAAACACACACTTCTAGAAAATCAGATTTAAGCATTGCTTGCAAATAAATTACAATGGTTGCGTGCTCCTTGTCATGACCGGGAAATAACGGAAAATATTTTTCGAAAATTTAATACGTAAAAAAAAGGTCGAAGTCAAACAATGTGTATCAAAATCGGCAGTTTGCATGTTACTTCATAAAGATAGTATAATTTAACAAGGTCATTGTATCACCAATAGAATGTACGAAATGGTGACTTTAAACGAGATGGCTGATATTCAGTCTCCATAATTATCTCTTTTTAGAGGTGGGCTTGTTCCTTCATTTGAAGAAATCTGAATTTCCTTAACCCAGGGATGCATTGTGGTAAGTTTGATTCAAATTGGCCTAGTGGTTCAGGAGAAAAAAGTTGAAAATGTGGAAAGGTTACGACGATAACGATAGACAATGGGTAAATTTTTATCAGAAAACCTCACTCGGGCATTCGGCTCAGCTGAGATAAAAAAAAACATTAAACTAACACTTATAACTTGATCGAATGTGTTCTGTTAAAGTGAGTGGAAAATTACGGTATGTTAACATTCTGCATAGCAACGGCAAGAGAAAAACCTTTTCATGCGCAATCGCGTGATTCTGGGGACCAGCATAGTAGAAACTTCCCAGTAGATAATCGAAAAAATCATTCAATGATAGATCAAAAATGTATTTAAAAGATCATTCATAATCTTTCTTACAAAAAATATATTGCATGCCCGATGTGATTGTCTTTTCATTTATAAGCTCTATAAACACAGACCTCGAGAACAGCAGAGTTGAGCATTGTTTGCCAAACAAGTTACAACGGCTGTGTGCTCCTTGTCGTGACCAGGAAGTAACGGAAAATATTTGTCGACAATTTAGTACGTAAATAAAAGTCAAACAATTTGAATGAAAAACGACACTCAGCATTTGACTTAATTAGAGATTGTATAAGCTAACGAGGCCACTGTATCTCCAATAGAATGTACAAAATGTTGACTTTAAACGAGACTGCTAATATTCATTCATCATAATTTTCTCTTTTTAGAAGCGGGCTTATTTTTTTATTTGAACTTATCTGACTTCCCTTTACCCAAGGATGCTTTGCGGCAAGTTTGGTCGATATTGGCTTAGTGGTTCATAAGAAGAAGTTGAAAATTGAAAAGAATACAACGATAACGACAAACAATGGGTAAATTTTGATCAGAAAATCTCAATCGAAAATTAGGCTTCTCTGAGCTAAAAACATATACCCTAACCCCAATAACTCGATCGAATGAGTTTTGTTCAAGTGAATGAAAAATGGCAGTATGTATACATTCTGTATAGCAACGCCAAAAAAATTACCTTTTTATGCGAAGTCGCGTTATTCTGCTGACCGGCATACTAGAAACTTCCCAGTAGATAATTCAATAAATCATTTATTAATAAATCAAAAAAAATGTTTATAAAAGGTCATTTATAGTTTTTCTTACATAGAAAAATATGACAAGTACTATGTGATTGTCTTTTCATTTATAGGCTTTACCATCACATTTAGATCCGGTCCAGTTTTCATTACATCCTTTAGGACAGATTCCTGTTGACTTATCACACAATGTCCCTTTCAGACATTGACCACATTTATCACCACAGTGATGTCCATACTTCCCATTCGAGCAAACTGTTTGAAGATTTGATTTCGATTTGAAATTGGTTCACATTGTGCAGTACTAGTTCAAGAGAATTTTACCTTTTTGACCGTATATCTTGTATATGACAACCATAATGCCTTACCAGCACACAATAATCCATCCCAATTATTTATACAACCTCCTGGACATACACCCGTGGTGATGTTGCAGAATGTTCCATTCCTACAGTGCCCACATATTTCACATGTTTGTCCATAAAATCCGTCTTTACATACTACAATTTAATAAAATGAGCAATATAAAGGCTCAAAAGTCCATTTAACAAAACAAACACAGACCTCTAGAACATCAAAGTTGAGCATTGTTTGCCAAATAGGTTAAAATTGCTGTGTGCTCCTTGTCATGACCGGGAAATAACGAAAAATACGAGGGTTGTCCCAGAAAAACGCGAATATTTTTAATATCTTTTGTTTTACTAGGACTATAAAGTTAAAAATTGGCATACATCATGATCAACATTTTTGGAATAATGTCTAAAAATTTCAAAGAAATATCTCTGTAAATAAAATTTTCCTCTCATGCAAAGGAATCTATCAAATTAGCTGTCGGCGCAACACTGACGACGTCAAAACGTATCTCGTAAAGTTTAGGAATTTGTTACGAAAAGTTCGTCATTATTAATATAAATTTTTTCACACATTCGGCAATGTGTTTAATTATTTTTTAATTGCCAAGTTATGCATATCAAATACTAATGTTACTAAAAGTTTGGGGTTGTGGGGGGTGTAATTCTTTCAATAGACAATTTCACAATCCCGATCATAAAGCTACCTGGCCGAATTATTTGACAGCGGTCTTCACGTAGGTCTATGACGTCCCACTCTTGTCTTTTCAGTTAGTTTTTATTTATGTGCAAAAGTCTATTCTCTTCTATAAAAAAAATAGTCAAGTCAACCAAGAACCTCTTCTACTAGATATAAACCTCTTCCCCATATTGTGTTCGGGTTCTTTCATCGTTAACCTTTTTTTTCTATATGCAGGAGGCAAATCCCGCTCAACATAGTGTTGCTTGATAATTTGGTGCTCCGCATCACGGCTTAACGTCACCATTTTTGACAATGTCTTATTTAAAGCGCTTTGCTATATATCGTCATATATCTGTCATTAATGATGTCAAATGAATGAAATTTTAACAACAAGTACACCAAATCAAAGAGAATTTATTATAGTAAAACTTTTGATATTATATTGCCATATAGCTTGATGACAACGAAAACTTTAATCACAATGTTATTTGTAAATGTCAAAAAAAATGTCGTGCGCCGACCACCGATATTTAGCATCATTTAAATGTTGTTTATATATGCATATGGCATCAAATGCTTATAATATTTTGTAAGAATATCTAAAAGATGATTTCCCAACACCATGACAAAAATTATTAGTTTTGGTTGTGTAGTACATATAAACGTTCATATGGCTTTGTTTCGTACAGCTAACAATGATACGTAAGTGAATCATACACACGTAACTTTTAATCCACTAAAAAGGCAATCGATTGCACATAGAGTGGCACATGGATTATTATTATTTTTGCTTTATATTTTACTGGTCCATTTACTTTAAATCGCTTCTAATCAATAGATACATATATGCTTACTTGACTTCCTAAAGAATATTTCCAAATATGCAACGTTTGACAATTGCTTCAAAGTGAACTTCCACCATGCTGTCTTCAGATATAAAGATGTCGTGATGCTACATGTGTCTTCACCTTATTCTTCCTGAAGAATTGCTTTGTCTGCATGCCATCGGTTTTCACTGAATGAACTACTCTGCGACGGTACACCTCTGAAAGCTACATGTTGACTGAGAATTTCTGATAGATAAAAAAAAAATCGAAATATCGTAGAGAAATAATTTCACGAAATGCATATATTTGTGATTTTTCATGAATTGATACTTTTAAACTTATATTTCAAATGAATTTGGTCTGTCACATGACCAAGTTTTATTAAATCTGAAGGTCTTTTCGGTTAATTTTAATACGTACAATCAAGCTAAAAACCATATAATTTTACTGTTTTTTTTATTTTTACCCATTTGTTGTCTATAGCTAGGTATCAAGCTCATATGTTCATAATTTATTTTAATTTTTGATCCCTTTATGTTATTGAGATGCATTGATATCACGAAAATTTAAGTGTATCTGCATTCAAAGGAGTTTCGAAATAAAAATATAGTTGACTCGATATTTATGTTTCATGCATTGTTCAACAATCTCTAGTGACATTGACCCGGCAAGTTTTCCTTTGAAGTCAAGCATACTGTAACTGCAATACAGAACACTTTTTGTGGGCGTTTCTTATGCAAATGAGCAGAAACTGTACTTGTATCTGCAAGTACCTTGTATCTGCTAAAAATTTGAGCTGAATTAAGAGTAAAATTTTACAACGTAAAGAATTTAATATATTGACAGTGCGACCGTTAGGGCGAGCGCAGATACTTATCCAGTTTTCATTCAGATCGGACTCGTCAAACCGCACGTGACATTCGGAGCGTATAAGACTCTGACGTCATATGACGTCCTTTGCATGTTGCTTTACCAAATCGAAGTCTAAACAGGGCTGATTTCAATCAGTTTATTATTATTTCTCTGCAATAAACAGATAACTTCATTAAATCAAGGCAAGTTTATTTTTCTTTTAACCTTTGTCGTTATTCTCGTGAGAACGTGGCCTTAGCGTTTGTGTACGAAGCAATGCATTGTGGGTCAAAATTACTGCGGAAAAATTTTTATGGAATGAATGTGGAATAGTCCGAATTTTTCTCTTCGCCAAGCGGTGTCGTTAGAGCTCGCAGTTACGAGCGTCGCTTTGCGAAGGTCGCTCCGCTCGCTTTAAGTGTCGGATTCAAAAATTTTAGAAAGGAGGGAGTGGGGCAGTTCTCAAATAATTTCTTTGACCCCCCCCCAAGAAAAAAAAAGTGGAAACTCGAATATTTCGGAGGGGGGGGGGTGTTACATTTATAATCAACCAAGACACTACATTTGTATGTGGTGCTAACATTTCTTGTTGATAAATTTAAAAGCGTATGTCTTGAATACAAGTTTAGCAAAAATCATTTACGAAAGCGAAAAAGAAAAAGAAAACTTACAGGAGGGTTGAGTGGGGTGGGGATGGGGGGCACCAGTGAGTGAAGGGATCCCCTTTGGTTACTTTACATTTTATTAAAAACATGAAGGTTGTTGTTTGTTGTTTATTTATTCCTTAAGTCATATGATTTATCAGTAACATAACTACAAAATACAGGATGTAAAGCACAAAATTAATATACATGAATGAAATGTTCACATATACTTCCTTTAAGTTAATACTGCTTGTTATATACAATATTTCCAACAAAACATAGAAAAAATAATAATTTTACAGGTGTAAATCTCTAAGTGCTTCTGATTTTTGGAGGAATTTCCCGATATTTCAAAATTTACTCACATTTTCAGTTGATAATAATTGTAATAGTTTATACATGCTAGGTCTATACCAATAATACTTTTTAATATACAATTTCCTGTTTAAGGTAAAATACTCCTCCTCCTTCCCCCCACCCCCGCGCTTTCCTCTCATCTGTTTGTTTCAGGACACTGTCGGACATTTCTCTCAGAATACGTTTTCCCCGAATTTTATTTAAAAAACATTCCCACATGATTTTTTTATATTAAAAAAAATTGCATGAAATCGTAGCTTAAATTTTTAAAAAATGTCGGCAACAGCTGAATAGAGAAAAAAAACCTAAGAAATCAAACCTTTCTTTCTTTTTTTTTTTTTTTGGAAAACAAATTATATAATGCATCCCCTTAATAATTATTTTAAAATGATAAATACCTGTACGTCCAGCTCTCTCGGCATTTCTGTTGCGAATGCTTAAAATAGAATACTAAATCAACTTTTTGCAAAATCATCTGATTTGTTGAAAGATATGTACCCAAATACGCAGGTAAATAAGTGAGGTCATTAGAAAGGTCATGTCACAAGTAATTTAAAATGCTCGTTTCCTTCTGTATCGGAGATACAGGGCGGGGCCTGGCTATCGCTCTCGCCTCAAGCCCCGTCCTGCATCTCCGATACAGTTAGAAACTCGTACTCTAAATATGACTTGGGTAAAAGAAACCCACATCTTTCAATTGTATCCACTTTGTCAACTATTTAGGTGAAATATTTTAAACCAGTTTCTCGTTGACGGAACAGTGTAAACAAGATATCAATTAACTGACTGATTATGTCACACTGTTAATGCTTACCCCGTAATACGTTTATACAGATATCGATTTTATATTAATTTCAATTAATTCATGTAAAGATTTTCTATTGCAAATTTAATTTGGAGACATTCAATGTTTTGTGTTTTAAAATTAAATTTATTGCTCACGTGATTTTTGTTTTTATCATCAATTTTTAACATGCAAACTATCGAATATTAAAATATTGTAAATAAGCACTCCCATACAGAAACTGCCATTTTTAGCATTTTAGAAAACAATCATTGCATTCCCAAAGCAGAGGCAGCATTATGTCTCTAAAACATAAACTACATGATAAAGTGGATAGGAGATATTGACTTGTCGTTTCCTCCCGTAATCCTATTGTGTAAACAATGCTGCACCTCAGGAAGTTAACGTTATCATTTCTGGCCTATCGATTTGAATACCAAAACGACTCTAGATACTGCGAAATATTCAGTTTAAGGGACTTCACTTACTTTTGAAGTAATCCATAATAAATATCCGAAATAACTGATAACTGGTGCGTTGTCTGCGTCTCAATGAAAGGATCGATAGCTGAATTTTGAATATGTCCCGTTGTCATGGTACATTTAAATACTATGTGTATTCAAATCGTCTAACCTCATATTGTGCATTCATGCTTAAATTATGTTATGTTTTCGTTTCCTATACAGTATAAAATTGTTTGCGAAATCAACCAATAAATGATAATAGAAATTGTATTGTTTACATATATTGTTTTAGATTTGAATAATTTCCCGAAGCAATACATTGAAACAGATAGCGTGCTAATGATGCAAAATTGAAATATTGAAACATTTACCTGTTTTAATATTGAAAAAAAAATATATCTGGGATCAAAAAAAAAAAAAAACCGCTGAGATAAAAAAAATACAACTGGGGTCAAAATATGTTGTTATTCTTGAGGAACATCGTCTTCAAAGACATACAAGTTGAAATTGAAGATTAAAAAAACAAACAAGGTGAAAAAGTGATGAATATTTTAAAAAGATGCTGATAAATTAATGAAACCCAATTATCAAGCTTGGGGTCAATTTTTATTTGAAATGTAATTAATTACGTTTTAATTTTGTCAATTACTAGCAATTACAATTACATTATTTTTTTCAAATTAATTAATTACTTTCAATTTCTTTGACAAATGTAATTAAATACATTTCAATTACTCGAGTTTTATTTTATAAGGAATCAAGATTTTAAAAGAAATTCTATAGTGAACTTTTATTCATTTTTTGTTCCCGGGTATGAGGGGGACTCATACCTGTACAAAATTCGACCTTAACCAAATGCATTGGGCAGTGTGACACTCTGTATTAACAATTTACATTATGAAAATATAATTATTGTTCAAATACAAACAAATGTTACACCAGTATTGTGTATGGCGAGATCTTTTTTGCTACTTTCTCAAATCCATATATTTGAATTCAAATCGTCTAACTTCATATTGTGCATTTATGTTTAAATTATGTTATGTTTCCGTTTCCTATACAGTATAAAATTGTTTGCAAAATCAACCAATAAATTATAATAAAAATTGTATTGTTTACATATAGTATTTTAGATTTGAATAATTTCCCGAAGCAATGCATTGAAACATATAGCGTGCTAATGATTCAAAATTGAAATATTGAAACATTGTTACACCAGTATTGTGTATGGCGAGATCTTTTTTGTTACTTTCTCAAATCCATATATTTGAAGGAAGGAATATTTGAAGGAAATAAATATTCCTCACGAATCCATTCATTATTTTCTGTCTTAAAATGAATAGAATATATTTAAATCTAAAAGGGGATGTAAAAATAATAAAATGCATTATATTAAATACCTAGACTCGCTGCTGTATTTATAAAGATAAATCCAACATATAAAATCTTTGGGAAAATCGTCATGTTATCCGTTTGAATTGTGGAGTCTTTTTCAATTTCCTAAAAGAAAATAAATGAGATGAATCTTCTGAGCTGCCTGTAACATTATTTTCCATTATGACTTAAGCTTCCTGTTTGCTTGGTCTGAAGGTTCAACAATAAATCATAAAGTGGCAACAGGAAAAGAATAAACTGTAATTTAAGAGCTAAACAGAGGAACCTTTATAGAATGTGAAAACAAATTTCCCCATTGCCTTAGTCATATATAAGTGACATGTTTGTTTTTCTAATGATACATGTATATTTCAGCTATTGCAAAGTAACTAGAAGAAGAATTGGAGCATTAGTCTTACGGTTTTATTGATGTTTTAGGGTTTTTTTTCCTTAAAACATCTTACACAATTCAAGGAAACAACACGACACAAAGACTACAATAAGGACGTTAATAATTGAAAACACTTGCAGTTCCTTGCTCATTGCTTATAAAACTTTATTTCACACAGGACTTTCAGCAGTAATACCAGTAGGTAGTAAGGTTATGGCTTCTGTCCAGAAGTTTACACGATCATAACATGTGAGACAATGCGGTAGGGATGCGTACTTCTCATTGGCACCTGATCCCAACTCTTAATTTTGAGAGCTCTGTGTTTGCTATACTCAAAATTTACATTGTTCATTTATTTAATATAGACACAAAAAGACGAAAGCGGGTCAATTCTTCTTTATATGATATAATCAAAGCTTTGACAAAGATATTCTATTCATCAAATTCTTTCCACTTAAATCTCTCTTTCTCTTTATTTCTCTATCTCCCTGGTAATGCATTATAGATAAGCTTGATATCCTCTTAAATGTTCGTAGGAATGATGATCAAAAGGGTTGACAAGACGAAAATGATAACTGTTGATATCCGTAAAATTCCACTATCTGAATTACATCACCTTGCATACATACACACCAAATTCCGAAGACAATAAGATTTAATAATATAATAACTTTGATTTTCATTTCTCTCTATTTTTGGGAAAAACTATAGGAAAACAGTCAAGTTTATAAAATTCAAAACCCCCAAAGATGGATAAAATTAAATTCAGTAAGCGTTCACAGAAATATTCACCACTGAGTTTCATCTTTCCTGGCCCCGTGGCTCTTGAGAAGTTTTTTTTTTAAAACATGCCATTTATATTTCACTAATTCATAATTACATGTATCTTCCCTTGGAGGATGGCATGACCCTTAAAATGAAAACACTTGCAAAGAATTTGAAAATTTGAATAGTTTTCGATGACGCCGACAACGAAGACAACAACGACATCGACAACAGACAACGGACAAATTTTGATCAGAAAAGCTCATTTGAGCCTTCGGCTCAGGTGAACTGAAAATGTAGTAGGATTTATTGTTTTTATCCTGGTCCATCTTCCTTTTCACTGTAATTTCTCTTATCACATAAAAACTAATCAGATCAACAATTGCAAGAAGAACATTGATTTCCTGAAGATGTTTTTTTTTTTTAGATTGGACTGTACTTTTTATTCTAGTCGACGACATTGGGGAGAAAAGGATCCGATGTTTTCTGGTGTAATTCGTGATAATCAAATGTGGAAATTCTGAAAATCCAAGGAACGCACGCCTTTGGAAAATTAAAATCACAGAATCAACAGCATAAAAATTCACGTCTTTTCAACTTTGTATTCAAACATTCCCCATGATAACTTAAAATCAATTTTTTTATATCATTGACAGCTGATTTTTCAATAAAAATGGAACTAGTATATATTTACTTTTCATTGATGATTTGCAAAATTCTTTTGAAAAAAAAATCTGATTGTACACACAATGACCATGAAGTTGATATTTAACTACAGTCAAACTTGTTTTAAGAGGCCACCTTTGGGAAGTCTGGAAACTGGCCACTTAAGACAGGTGGCCTCTTATTCCAGTTTGCCATCGAAAAAAAAATTCAGTCAATAAATAAACAACATTAAGCACTATAGTTAAATAATTAATCAAATAATAGAATAGGTTAATTTCACAAAAGCTTTTTATGTGTATATATAATTATTCGTGCTCATTTAAAAAGAATGCTAAAGAATTCAAAATTTTTAATGTTTTGTGCATGTTTCTGTTCCTTCATATTTATTTGTTAAACATTGCTTTCATTAGTGTGGACTGTGCTTTAGTTACATTGAAATATAAAATAAACTCTTTTAATTATCATTTGAAGAAATACATACAGTGCCTGACTATTACCCTTTTTATAAAGAAAAAATTACACAAACATACCGTTTAATGATAAATAAATTAAAGCATACACATTTAAGTAAGAATATGTCAAAACAAAATTCAGTTTCATATGATCAAATAATGTTCAGCAGTGCAACATTCCCCACCCCCACCCCCACTTAATTAATCGGCAATAAATTTACTTGCTGAAGTTTTTAAAGTCTGGTAAATTTTATTGTTTATAAAGCTCTAAGAATTTCTATGTAACATACACAGACATCCAAATAAAATTAACCAGTTGACCAGAGAGATGTATTTTCGCAGTTAAAAACAACACAGGTGTCATATGCAGTAGAGCGTAACTAATCCCTATCGATGTCTCTTGATAGTGAAATTCACGAGATAATCATGCCATATGAAGCACTTTGTTTTCACAAGAGTTGCAATTAGGGCTTCTACATGAAATCAAAATCTAAAAGGTGTGAATTTCTTTAGCTAGAGGAAAGTATCAATTGTAATTAAATTCTTTTAATTTTTCAATCGGCGATCTTGAAAAATAATTACAAATTGGTCTAGTATTTTTTTTCATAAACACAGATTTCAGCGTATCTAAAAGCAATTTGTTTAATTGCTTTAATAGGTTAAATTGACTATCGAGCATATAATTACCCAAGCGAATGTGTTTAAAAGACATAAAAAAGTGACGAAATGGCCGTCTATTACAGTGTCAATAAGGCGTTTGGGGGAGGATTTGAGTGGCCGCTGGCCGCGTTACAGGTGGCCGTTTATTCCAGTTAAAATATATAGGAAAAATCGTCGGGGGGAACTGAAAGTGGCCGCTGACCGCGAGTGGCCGTTTATTTCGGGTGGCCGCTAAGACAAGTTTGACTGTATATTTTAGAAATAAAAGCAATAAGTACATCATGTGGATTTTTAAATTTTTTTAAAGAGTTATGTGATAATTGCTTGAAGATGTGGAAACTCCAAAATTGGTGATTCCCGAGAAGTAATTAGAAGACTCAGATTTACACGTCGGTATTTGACAATATATGGGCTGAAAATAAATTAATTTTTTTTTCCTATATCAAGTTATAGTTTTACATTAAAAGCGTACGAAACTGCCTTAAGGATAACAAAAACTGTGCCAACTATTATCTATGATATACAAAAATATCATTTAATATTAATACATAACTTATACAGTATTTGAAATCTTCAGGAACTCCCAACAAAGAGTATTATAAAGGCTTTTAGAAAGTATTAATGATATTATAGGATGCTCTTGTTCATTTTTAGATGGATAAATACACCATTAACACATTGAAGGTAATTTAATGCCGTTTATTTCTTATTCATTTTAAACAAAGGCATTAAAACGAAGAAACAATATCGTCATGATCAGATAAGTCATTTATTTATTTTTTTAAGAAATTCATTATTTTGTAGATTTGTTCATTTCCTGGTAATGAGAAATTTCCGACTGAGAAGCTATTCTTCGATAGATAGGATCGTTGTTTGTATCAACTAATTGTTCAATGAGTTTTCACGCATAATGTCTGTTGCGTCCTATCATGTATGCTGACTTCTTATTTTCATTTTCTTGCATACAATTCGAGCCAACACTGCACATATAATGGTAAGTACAAAAAGTGTTAAAACAGTAGAAATAATTGCAGTTGAAACTTTTGGAAACCCATCATCTGTGGATAAAAAATCATGAGGTTTGTACATTTTGACAATTTTTACATACAAAAAAAATATTTTGACTGAAAGTAGACAAAAGATATTTTTTAGATTTTGAAAAGCTTTAACTGTTTGAATTTATGTTTCCCTTTATGTTCAGCCAAGAGGAAATGAATATAAGAACACACCTGACATTATATTTTGCCCTTACCCACTCAAGAGGATGAATTTAAAGCTGAACACTACTCATAAAAAGGCAAAATGCGCTATATTTCTTTTTCATCGATGCTATCCCCTACAACCCCTATATAAGGAGCAGATATCTTCACAGTTATACTCATTTTGCTGTAGAAGTCCGACGAGTGTTGACATACATCATCTCACACTGCCATGCTTCTCGGTCGCCATGACATTATTCAATTTACGCAGAATTTTTTTTTTCAAACCAGGAGAAGAGTATCATGATAGATATAAATCACTACATAACTCAAGAATAGAAAATACACATATAAACAAGTTATAAACGCAAAAAAACTAAGACCACGGAAGGAATACTACATTTCTACTTTGAGTTCGAAGTATGCAATCGGGTGTGACGAAATTTAAGGGCTTATATTCGTATAATATCCTATAATATTATATTTATAATGACTTCTCCATTATTTACCGTTCATGACGAGGAAGACACGGCGGGTGTGACCAGTCAGCAGGGGATGCTCACTTCTCCATAGCATTTGATCCCACCTCTGATGTTTCTGAGGTATGTGTTTGCTCTGCTCCTGTTTTATATTGTTTTATTGAATTTGGTATGGAATATTGTTCGTTATCTCCATATCCTTCCGTCTGACAATGCCTATTTATGAGAAGTGTTCAGCTTTAACGATTTTTTTTCAATTTGAACTCACCTTCTTTTCTTTGGTCGGTGTAGACCAATTATGAAATGATATAAAGATATAACTTTTAAGCAATCTTTTAAATAAATATATGTCGTTTAATTTACATTTCTTTTCATGTACGCTAAGTGTCATTTTAACTTTGACTTCTTCACTGATTAAGAATTTAAAAAATCAGACCGTATAAGTAGTATTTTAGCGAGGATTTAATTTTGGCATTATAAGCGAGGGTGCTGCGATCGCTAAAAATACATATCGCTAAAAATTTATTTCGTTTTATTTGCAATAAGTTCTTCAGTGAACATTTTAAAATCGCTAAAATTACATCTCTCTAAAAATAAAATACCAGTTTTTAAGGACAAATCGCTAAAGTTGAGTATCGCTAAAATTTCCACTTATACGGTATATAATATATAGCTACATTAAAACACAGACGTACCGTATGACGGATATTATCTGCTGTTAATCAAAACTGCACGAAAACTAAAATTTATCATATTTAAAATCAGATTGACCGAATCATTATCTATTAAACTTTTATGTGGAAAATGTGAGTTTAAATATTCAAACTATTCTGTAATCTATGCAGATTTGAAAAATCTGCAATATTCTGCAAAAATGGGCAACCAAAGAAAATTTCCATCTTATTACAACAAAATACAAAAAAAACTTTCGAACAGAACAATCCACTCCACCCTGTCACAAATCCCGCTTTCCATTTTCCGGAAACTTTCGAACATGGTTTGTCGTCTTTACAATGACCACAGTCAAACGAACAATATTCGCATTCTGAAAGCCAAATTACAAATGATTACTAAGCAGAATAGAAAAAAAAATAGTACAAGAAAAGAAAGAAACTAGGCACACTCAACAAAACAAAATTATATAAATTATATAAAACTAAATAATATTTCTTGTCTAATTTACATAACAAAATTTAATGAAACATATGGAGATGAGGAAAATTATTCAAAACCACATAACAAAATAAAATAGGAAAAGAGCCAATACGGACTTCCAAAGCATCGTATCGACCATAGAACTTACGAAATGAAGACTTGAACAGAGACTGCTGATATTCTTGTTAAAAAAACAATGTATACAAACATATACAAAACCATCACAATGGGTTCCATTCCAATGCTCCTTGCATCCTTCTGAACATGTCCCTGTTTGATTATCACAAAAGGTCCCGATTCTACACTTACCACAAGGAAATTCACAACTTGCTCCATAAAATCCATTTTTGCATACTGAAAATAGCAACCGTGAAAAAATATAAATATGCATTATGACATAAGTAAAATGGTGAAGTCCTCTTTTGTTTGAAAACAAAGACTTTTCTTTCAATGACCCAACAAATTTTATAAAATGATTTTGACAGCTGTGTTGCTATATATATTCTTAACTTAGCTTCAAAACCCATCCTTACGTGTATTTATTGAATTACCGGTTCATTTTTTGTTATAATTTTGTTTCTTTACATGATTTTTTTTTTAAGTTAAAAAAATACACAGTTACACTTATCGTTACATTTTGAGGTATTCCAGTTCCCCTGAAATCCATCTGGACAGACTCCACTTGTCTTGTTACAAAATGTACCAGGAATACAAAATCCACAATTTTGTGTGCAATCTGGTCCAAATTAGTCGTCTTTGCATTCCATCAATTTATTTAGATACATGTGTCAGATAGAAATGTACTTTAAGAATCGAAAATCAAGGCTATAGTTAAAACAGTGTTACGGAAGAATAGAAGCAAATTGAGCAGATTTCTAGATCATTATTAAAACGTGGTACACCTCACGTCAGAATCTGAACATCTTTAATTCAATGAATAAATTTTGTATGAACGCAT
This sequence comes from Saccostrea glomerata, assembly GCA_003671525.1. Classification (NCBI taxonomy): domain Eukaryota; kingdom Metazoa; phylum Mollusca; class Bivalvia; order Ostreida; family Ostreidae; genus Saccostrea; species Saccostrea glomerata. The sequence goes on from PRKT01000968.1 coordinate 75,709, forward strand.
ATAGTACGGAAATGTATGAAAGAGTGCATATTTTAATTGATTCAGACTGGTAAAAGTATGATTTGTATTAAGCAGGGTAAGGAAAGATAGAAGCTGAAAACAATTGAGGGTTTTTCCCAATATCATTGTGATTTTTATTAAGCTTCAAGTACCCGGAGAGCTTGAAAAGAAAATGCATTCGAAAATATTGTATTTTTCCTTCATTCTATCCCTTCTTTCGCTTTTAACTAAATCATAACATTAGGATTAGTGTCCATTACCGGAACAATACGGTGTTTCAACGACTTTGTCACTGCATCCTAGATACAGGAACCATTAAAAGTATCACGACATTAAGGGTTACAGGGATTGCAGTTTTCTCCATAATGTTTAGATGGGCAACCTAAAACGAAAAGAAAATGAAAGACAGATATTGATTTGTTAACATTATAAATGATTACCTTATTTCTGTACAATTCATAAAAGTATTTTTTTTTAATAAATATTCAAAGACTAATCTTTACTTTCAAGTCTTTCAAATATATTTCAACAGATTCGTATGACATAACTATCACTTTTACTTCGCAAATTTCAATTGTTGCATATGTAGGTTCATAACCCGCACATGTTGTATTGACAGGAAGGTCCCTTGATTTGTAAGTAGCTATTTCCTGGTTCTCTTTTTTGATGGTAACATTTGTCAAACGTTCAAGGCATGTAGAGATATTGTGAGTGAACACTTTATGCTCAGATGAGTTTGATGGAGGGGTGTAAGCTTAGTCGTTGAACGCATAAACATAAAATCCCATGTGTCGATTAACAGGTGAAAGAAGTGATGAAGTATGTACAAGTTTCTCGGATCTCAATTAATAGATATGTTTGATTCTTAAATTTTCTGAGTTGTAGAAATATATATTTTTATTAAATGATTGCTGATATTGATGAGCTATAGAAAAACACATGTTCCCTGAAGTTAAACAGATGGTCAATTTCTGATTGACAATACTGTATACAGGGAAATTTTCGAACCCGTTTTATTTTCGCCCCTTTCGTCCTCTTCTTGATTGGGCGAATTAAAAACGGGGCGAATTTAAATTACACAGCATAATTTCTTAAACAAAATCATGATTGGGCGATTTTAAAACGGGTCAAAATTGTTTGCAAGTGCAAAAGGGCGAAAATAACACGGGGCAAAAATAACCCTGTATACAGTATCTATGCTGTTTGTTGGAATAACCAGATTTTCAAACAATAAACTGGAATACCCATGGGTTCCATTTGCGAACCGTCATGAGCAGCCCTTTTTTGTATTTATATGACGCAGACTCTGTTCAAACAATCTCATACGTGAAAGGAAGAAAACACTTTTCGTGTCCCTCAACTTGACATAATGTTTTATTGAGTACGTATTGTCAATCAGCAATCAATGGTTATTTACATTCTATAACGATATATAATAAACCCAAGTGAGCTAGATATTTAAAATACTGCAGTGTCTGACAAATCTGTTTCATATTTGGATGTTTCTTTGGAAGAAAAAAATTGACAATGTAACAGCCTTACAAAAAACATCTTTGACAAACATGATGACTTTAACTTTCCAATTGTCAACATTCCTTGTGCATGTTACAATATTCCTTTATAACCTGCACACAAGTTCAATATCTTACAGTAAATTCGATACGTAAAAGCACTCACTACATATGAACAATGTTTAAAACCAGGTATTGACAACGAGGTGTTGATGAAATCAGAATTCTCTATAAAAGTAATCGTTTTGTAAGTTCTTTGGCTGAAACAATGACCTATCATTAAGTAAAATGCTGACTGATGTTAAACATATTCATTGTTATTAACACAGCATGGTCGACAGACTTTTCGATTTTTCCCGGTCATTTTAAGGAACAGCTGGTGGGTGAGACAGCCGGCAGGTAATGCTCACTCCTCTATAACATCTGATCCCATCTCTTATGTTTTAGTAGTACATGTTAGCTTCACTTCTGATTTGTATTCTTCTCTAGGCTTTACAACTAGAATACTGTTTTATCTTCATATCCTTGCTAATTCCTTGACTAGGAATCTTTAGAGATTCATTCTTTCCTCATAAGCAATCAATATTTTTAATACACCTTTTAAAAGGAAAAAATACTTGGGTTGTCTGTAAAATTCCTGGAAAACCTCAATTTTACAGTACTAGAAAATAGAAAGAAAAAAATAATAACTTCATTTTAATTTCATACTTTAATCAAAATGTATATCAAATTTCAAGAAAATACAATGATCAGAAATTTCATTGTCAAGCCTTTCAAGTTAATACCTTACTGACAGACCAAGGCGACAGAGCAGTTCATTTGTTTCCAAAAATCATAACAGAAGAGAAATAAAGTGTAAAAAAAAAAATACTTGTCATTTATTTAAATGACGAAAATATGAAATCCATAAAACAAGTTCAACAGAATTTGGCTGGAAGACATTCATGTACCAAAATCATGGAAATTTGACCAGAAATGCAGTTCAATAAATGATTAAAAACATTGGTCTCCCAGCCACCATATTGTTACAACGCACAGATTTGATAATGTGGTAAAATACAACATCAAACTTTATTGGAAGCAAAAGTGGTGCTTAAAAAGCGCCATCAACCCAAAGGGATGAAGCACCACGCAAGATATTGCTTTGATAAACCCTCAAATACCTGTATGATATACTGTGTTAAACAAACACGGTTGATACTAAGGTGATGAACATGGAACAAAATACAAACGGCCTATTTACAATAAAAGGCTCTGGGGGAAGTGTAAATGAAAGACTTCACTGCCCTAACCTATGATAGTCTTAATAGACACCATGTTACTGCAGATTTATCATGACCTTAAGTTCATAAAATCTAGTAAACATTTGTGAAAGACGATTGGGCAGACAAATTGAGAATCCTTTAAAATTAAACTTAATACACGTACAAACATTACAGACTAAAGAAACTGAAACCTCTTCAAATCAGAGAAATTTTGTTTAAATAAAAAAAAGGTCTATTAGCAAAGAAAATCTATCATTCCCTTGAGCATGATTTAATTTGAATGTGTGCTTCGCTCGATTCAAAGATACTTACTTGTAGATTTTGTAGTTAACTTTATGATAAAGAAAATGTTATTGTTAAGAATAGTCCCATAGTCTTGAACATATCTTCATATTCTCATCATAGATCAAGATAATGTTCCTGTTGGTTAAATTTCACTCGTAAAAAATCTAGTACAGCAATTAAAGTTCGTAATCATTGACACTGAGATTTCCATGTGAAATTTAAATCCAAAAAGTATGTCCAATAAACATTTATTATATAATTTCATCCAGAATATTTAACTACATTATTTATATTGTACCACATTTCGCCGTGTGACAGATCGAGAGGCTTATGAACCTCTAAATATCCCACGGTTTCTTTGTGTTTGACGTTTGAGGACGGTGGATACAGAAATTAACATGGAATGTCTATTTTCCGATGTTTATTTATTACATGCATATATGAGTTCAAGTTTAAATAAAATTTCAAGCGAGATTAAAATAGGGGTGTGTACTATATAACAATGTTTTAATTCTGTACATGGCATTAAAATAAAAATGCACTGGTAAGTATCAATCTTATTGAACGAATGTTGGAAAGTGAATGATTGCCCTTTGACTTGACATTCTCAGGAAATTTAAAGTAAGAGAGGGTGTGAACATAAGTCGAGTTCCTTAAAGTCGATTCTTTCAATTGTATTGCTTTCGTGACCAATCCACAAGTTTTTGTCGGAGACACTGATTGTTCTTATCTTGTCAACAGTCTCATTATATATTCTTTTATGATAGTTGCCTTCCCAATCAACCAAGTCAATGCCATTTGAGTATGCAAGTAAAAGTCCTTTCAGATCAGAATGGTCAACCATAGCTAGATCTAGCAATTCGTGTCCACCATCATCATTAATGGTTACTGATACTTCAAACTTATCTTCTGAATTGTTTAACGTACAAAGTGTAATACCTTCATGGAGAATTGCATAAACGCTAGGATATTTATTTTGTTTTTTGAACATTCTTCGTGGCACCTCTAAATGTACGTTAATTTCCATTCCTCCATCCAAGGAATATTGACTTTTGTCCATTTCTGAAATTAAAAACGTGTCATTTCGCCTGGCAACAACGCCCAGTCCATCATAATCAAAACAAAGGGCATATGAAACACACGTTTCATTCAGGTCAGCTAGTGTTTCAATTATATTATGTTTTGTTACGTATCTAACACACATTTTATTCTGTGATAAATACACAAACCTTCCTTCATCATCATTGTTGATACCTTGCAGAAAAGGTTCATGGATTATCAATTCCTGTTTCAATTTTAAGCCGTTTCTCGACTCCTCCATTTTGTAAATTTTATATTGATTGTACTCCATATCAACCTTTCCAGACGTACATAGAGAGATGACCCAGCAACTATTCTCCCAACCACATATCCAAATAACCCTTTCATTTCCTTTGAGGCGGAGCGCAAAGGATTTAGATCTCCTTGAATTATTGAGGAAATCATCTTCTTCTTCAATGTTTGACATATCAGATGTAGAGCAATTGACGTGAGATTGATCTCTTGAATCTGAAATTGGAAAAAAAATGCCATTATGTTCACTATCTTTAGCAAACAGTCGAAATTAAGTTTGTTTATCTCTGTATCAAAGTATTTAGTTTAATTATAACTTAGTTTAAAGAAAAAAAATCATTCAAAAGACAATTTTAAGGAAGGAGGATACCGGGATATTTCCTTTTTTCTGACGTACTAATTAGAGTTAACAATCTATCTATTCACCTATTCATCCACTATCGATCAATCCATTTAACATTATGGACACAGTAAGTATTGTTTATTCGGCTGTCTAGGGTGGCATAGTATAGTTTCGAATCAACCTAAGGTTTGAATGTACATGTATATTATCGGTAATTTTACTAAACTGGGAATTAGTGGCCTTGTATATTCTATGAATATCTGACACTTAAATGTCACTACTACTGTTAATGGGATATGGACTAGAAATCTGAAACTAAGATTAAATAGCACTTTTCTGGTTTTCCCCAGAAAAGCAGGGTGGATTCATAGAAAAATTGTAGCTTGAAAACATGGTGGTTGAGCTATTATATCTTGCTTTTTAATGGTTTGTACAAATTATATTCTGCAATTTGTGTGGTAGCTTAGGTCATTGGCACGAACCTTGAGCAGTTGTGGATCCGGCAAATTAGCGAAAATAGGCTTGATTTACATGAAATTTTGATATTGTCTCTGTGCAATCATTAGGATTCATTATAAATTTTACAGGCTTTATTCCTAAAAGCTTCCCAAAGGGACTAGAACATACATGTAATCAGTGTCTAAAACTTTCTAAAGCACATTTATAAACAGCTCAATATTAAGTAAAAAGTCAATCAAACGTTTTGATTTCCAAAAAACTATCCTCTGCCACCTTCAACAATACATCGATTTTTAGAAATATGAATTTTAGTTTGATTTTTCTATTGAAAAAAAGGTTTAATTATGTATGTAAATGAAAAGCAAAGTATGTACAATTTAGTAAAACTGTATATTCACTAAAAAGCAAGTAAGATTATTCTTTTCCAGAATACATCTTTAAAGACGTTTGAACAATTAGCAAAATAGGTCATAAATGAATCAGACATTTTTTGCAGGGAATGAAAAATATGTTTGAATTTGACCCTTTGGGTATTGTCTCATAATTAAAGCGAGCGCAGCGGGCTCAATAGACTTACGTGTAAGAAGAGAGGACATTTGGAATGAAATCTGTACATACATCAGGAAAATTTCATTTTGAAACATTCCCAGAATTCCTTTACTACCAAATTTCCTTTGCGTGAACAAATAAATAAAAATAACGTAAAGCAGTAGAATTTTATCACAGAAACAAAAATAACTGCAATGTTTTTCGACCAAAATTGCACTAGGTCCATACTTTCAACCAGACGCTCAGCTGCCTCTGCAAGCTCCGAGGATTGATTGATTAATTGAAAATCGCTTAACGCAGAGTCGGCAATTTTTCAGCCATGTTTCGGCGAACCATTAGTTTAAATCGGTTTGAAAGTTTTTGGTTTCTCTGGTGGATCCAATGAGCCTACTTTTTTCGATCTCTAGAGAAGCGATCATTTACGTGCCAAGGGGGTTGTTATCCTTGACACGGGACACCATTTAACGTCCCGTGCTACAGACTTTAATATTTATTTTAAAATGTGTAAACTGTTAAAAAATATTGCATAAACTGTGAATAAAATTAATTTTATATGTACATGTAAATTGCTTTTAAAACTGTATTCAAATCTTATTAATATAATGATCCGTTTCATGCTGATATTCTAAAATTTTATAAACATTTTTAAAAAAGTTCATACATGGTTTTCACATTTCAAAAACGTCTACTTCGAATAGTTGTATATTCGGAACAGTCTAAAATTATATGATTTATAGTTATCGAACAGTCACAGGATATACATTCCGGTTGAGACTCCCGATTCAGTAAGTATTTATGCGTAATTTTAGAGTGACCAATACGTATTTTTGATATAAGTACTTCGTCTTGACGTTTTAGACCGAAGTCAGATTATTTGTTAACTTTCTTTTCAATAGCATACAGCTTACTTTCATCATAAAAAAATTCCAATAAATTTGCCAAAGGAAATTAATATAAATTTTGACAAGATTTTTTAAATCTGTGTCAGGAATTTTGAATAAAGTTATTTCATGTTGAAGTGCACTTTTTTCTGCACTGTCAGCCTTTGTGTTTCCAGGGATGCCGATATGGCTCGGAATACAACAAAAATTAACTGTTTAAACCTGTTGAGTGAAGTTATAATAATGAATTAATATATCTCAAATGTAAGGGTGATCAAGATTCTTATTTTTAATTGATTGTAAGCAAGAAAGGGAGTCTGAAAATATAGTACTTATGTTGTCACTGGAAGATTTTATGTATTCAAATGCAAGCTGTATGGCTTTTGTTTGAAGTAGCTTATATATTTTCAAGTGCTTTGATGGTACAACTGCGCTCGCCCCAAAGGTCACACCCCCGTGGGGATCCGGGTAAAAATAGGTCCTCAGTACCCCTTGCTTGTCGTAAAAGGCGACAAAATTGGGCGGTCCTTCGGATGCGACCGTATAAACCGAGGCCCCGTGTCACAACAGGTGTGGCACGATAAAGATACCTTCCTCCTCAAAGGCCGTCAATGCCGAGCATAGGCCTAAATTTGCAGCCCTTCACCGGCAATGGTGACGTCTCCATATCAGTGAAATATTCTGGAGAGGGACGTTAAACAGTATATTATCGGTAACTTTATAAAACAATATTAAAGTAATATTGTTACGTTTCATTAAGAGTACGGAAGGATAAAAGGTAGGCTAAAATAGGACCTCGAGTCCCCCGAAAATAGTTTGTCATTTTGCGTAGTAATACAAGTTTTAGGAACTCTTCAGGTATTAAACCCACATAAAGTAAATTCATTGATATTGATAAAAAGACCTCAGGTCACCTTATATATTGATTGAAATTATATAATAGACAGTTTTCTTTTTCTTTCTCCAAAATAATCAAATATAAAACTTTGTACAGATCTTCAGATACAATATACAATATAGATATATTATGTGTATTAACAGAACATGAAAGTAATTAGGGGGATCGTAGGCAGGCCAGTTGTTTCCTTATATTGTACATCATTACAAGGATCATTGGTCACCTTGCATTTTCAATACATTTTAAATTAATAAGGGGAAGGCATATGTAACTTTTATTGTACATCATCAGGGGGCCTGAGGTCACCATATATTGTACATCAATAAGGAGACAAGAGGACACTTTCTATTGTACTATACATTAGTAGGGGGACCAGAGGTCACCTCATATTGGACATCAGTAGAGTTAACAGAGGTCGCCTTATATTGTACATCAGTAGGGGGACTAAAATTCACTTTGTATTGTACATTGATAGGGGGACCAGAGGTCACCTTATACCTACCGTTATTAAGGGACCATAGTTAATCTTATATTGTACATCATCTCATATTGTACATCAATAGGGGGACCAGAAGTAACCTTATATTGTACATCAGTAGGGGGACCAGAGGTCACCTTATATTGCACATCAGTAAGAAGACCCGAGGTAAGCTTCTCTTGTACAAAATTGGTGGTACCAGAGGTCACCTTATGTTGTACATCATTAGATTGACCAAAGGTCACCTTATATTTACCATTAGTATGGGGGCCAGATGTCACCTTATATTTACCATAAACATGGGGGCCAGAGGTCACCTTTTATTTACCATAAGAAAGGGGATCAGAAGTCACTTTATATTGTACATTAATAGGGGGACAAGAGGTCACCTTATATTGTAGATTATAAGGGGGAACAGAGGACACCTTTTTTTCTACATCTTGAGGGGGCCAAATTTCACCTTATATTGTACATCGGAAGGGAACCAGGGGTTCCTTTCGATTTCTACAGATTGATTGATTTTAATACGCCAACGTTCAACAAGAAGTCGTGGCGTTATAGATAAGGTCACGGACTCTCAAGCTGGAGACCAGAGTTCGATTCTGGCTTTGTGCAAGATTTTTTTTTTCTTGCAATAATTTTTTTCTTTATTTTTTATTCGAAAATAGGTAGACTTAATGTTATTAAATCAAGAAAAAGTGAAATAAAATTTTTATGTTAAAAAATAAGCCGATTATCTAATAAAAAGATGCAACTGATTGACAACTGAAAGGTCACTGAAATGTATCTACCATTCAGTCGACTGAATAGCAACGAAATGATCACGGAAAAGTCACCGGAAAGGATCTATTCAGTGACCTTTCAGTGACCATTCAGTAGTCATTCAGTTACCATTCCGTCGACTGAATGGCGTAATTATTATTTTGTGCCTTATATTGAACAGCATTAGAGGGACCAGAGGTCACCTTATGTTGTACAACATAAGGGGGCCGAGATGATATCTTCTTTGAAAATCAATAGGGGGGTCAGAGGTCACCTTAAATTGTACATCATTAAAATCAATGATCACACCATTTTGAACAACAATGAAGAAACCGGAAGACACGTTATATTTTACATCGATAAGAAGATCAGAGGTCACTTTATATTGTAAGTCAACAGGGAAACCAGAATACTCCTACTATGTGACATAAATATTGAGACCAACGGACCCCTTATTTGGTCTCCTGAATCAACTTATCTGACTTATTGATGTCTTTTTCTTTCTGGCGTTGTGCGCTGTGCATAGTGCGTTTATATTGGAACATTTCCAGCTTCTCTGTGCAATCCTTCCCTGGGACAAAACCACTACAATTGATGTAATCTTCAAAAAGCTTTTTCTCTCATTGACATCAAGCCGTCAAACTGTTAGCATAATAATTAAAAGCATTGACTCCTCTACCCAAATTGTGAAATTCATTGCCCCAGGGTCAGGGGCTCTGGGGTTAGGATGTGGCTATAAAAATAGAAAGTGAAAGTATTTATTCTTTGAAAATCTTCTCCTTTGCTCCGGGATACCACAGGAGTTTGCGTACCTTTCAATTTTGCCGAAAGTTTCTGTAAATGAAAAAGATACGTAATACATGTACCTATAATAATAACACAAGGAGTGCAACCGTTGTCCGCGACGCCATGACGTGACGTCACGGGCGGTCAATTTACCTAAAAAGAACAGAAAAAAAACAATCATACACATTTAATGAGAGATAACGATTTTACGTTTAGATACGAGTACAAATACTTGTACCTCCCAGCTTTAAATTTTCTTGAATGTCTACTTACCTGTCTTTGGTTTCTTTTTGCATGACCTCAATCATCTAGATTAGCAATTCAGGCAGTTTTGTCCCTTTTTGGGTAAATGGACGCGCCCGTGACGTCACGTCATGGCGTCGCGGACAACGGATATTTGAGCGAAGTTGTAGAGAAATGTAACCGCTGCTGATGTAAAACAAACGTTTGAAATTATATGCATTAAGAGCCATAAAGAATGTTCCTTTCCAAAAAGATTGGTTTGTGTTTTATAATTTTCGATTGAAGATCAATTGTGCAACAGCCTTGATATTAAGCCAGGGGTTCCCAGGTGACCTCAATGCGTTACACTCCTTGTGTTATTATTATACGTATTACGTATTTTTTCATTTAATGAAAATTTCGGTATAATTGATAGGTATGCGAACTCCTGTGGGGATACTAAACAAATTAACTATATGCATAATTATGATGAGGAAGAGTGTCTTCTCAAAAGTTCAAAAATTCATGACCCAAGGGTCAGGGGTTCTGGGGTAACGATGGGGCTATATAAATTGTAAAGTTAAACTACATATTTTTTGTTAGCAAGGAAGCCCCTTCCAGAATTATAAATTTTCAAGGCTCCTGGCTCATGGGTACCATTGAGGGGTGGCGCTCTGATTAAGCCATACTACACGTAGGAGTGCTAAGTATATAGTTATGATATGCAATTAATGGTGTTTTTTTTTAATTTGCAAATGCTGTGAAGAACAAGATGCTCAGATGACCTTTAAGACCAATATTTTCTTGTAGTGTTCTTATAAGAGAACCTATGGCATCCCGTTAAGATGTATTTTATCTGTAACCTCTGGTCCGCCCTTATTTTCTTTTAAGATGTCTCTTAGTTAAGACGAGTCCAGAATCGTCGATGCCTTATCTCTCCATTCATATCAATTTTATTTTATGTCTGGTATCCTTGAAAAGGTAAAATAATGGGGACCATTGGTTTCCATATTTATGCACAAAACAAGTGCCCTCTGGTCCCCTAATACAATATGTAATGCACAATTCAAGTTAACCTTTGGTACCACTTTTTATGTTCATATTAGTTGAACTCTGGTACCAAAATATACAATATGTACAATATAGTGTTAACCTGGTCTCCCTATTGATGTATACATAACGTGACCTCTACATCTGGTTCTCCTATTGAACAAAATTAGGTGACTTCCGGTCTCCCTATAGAAGTACATAAAAGGTGACTACTGGTCTCCCTACTGACCATGCAATGATCGGCCGAAGTATGTTGCCTACTATTTAACCCCCCGATGAGCTCGATATAACGGACACTTAATGATGCTCGGCCATACATAGGCCAATTTCTTTTGTGTAATGCATCTGACTCAGTTAACTTTTTTGTGGCAAGTTACAAGGTAAAACAACATCACAAATCTTACATAAGGATCAGTAAGGAGCTTCTTGGCGTTGGAAAGAATGTACACAGAGCATTATCAGTTTTTCATTTAATGAAAATTTCGGTATAATTGATAGGTATGCGAACTCCTGTAGGGATACTAAACAAATTAACTATATGCATATTTATGATGAGGAAGAGTGTCTTCTCAAAAGTTCAAAAATTCATGACCCAAGGGTCAGGGGTTCTGGGGTAACGATGGGGCTATATAAATTGTAAAGTTAAACTACATATTTTTTGTTAGCAAGGAAGCCCCTTACAGAATTATAAATTTTCAAGGCTCCTGGCTCATGGGTACCACTGAGGGGTGGCGCTCTGATTAAGCCATACTACACGTAGGAGTGCTAAGTATATAGTTATGATATGCAATTAATGGTGTTTTTTTTTAATTTGCAAATGCTGTGAAGAACAAGATGCTCAGATGACCTTTAAGACCAATATTTTCTTGTAGTGTTCTTATAAGAGAACCTATGGCATCCCGTTAAGATGTATTTTATCTGTAACCTCTGGTCCGCCCTTATTTTCTTTTAAGATGTCTCTTAGTTAAGACGAGTCCAGAATCGTCGATGCCTTATCTCTCCATTCATATCAATTTTATTTTATGTCTGGTATCCTTGAAAAGGTAAAATAATGGGGACCATTGGTTTCCATATTTATGCACAAAACAAGTGCCCTCTGGTCCCCTAATACAATATGTAATGCACAATTCAAGTTAACCTTTGGTACCACTTTTTATGTTCATATAAGTTGAACTCTGGTACCAAAATATACAATATGTACAATATAGTGTTAACCTGGTCTCCCTATTGATGTATACATAACGTGACCTCTACATCTGGTTCTCCTATTGAACAAAATTAGGTGACTTCCGGTCTCCCTATAGAAGTACATAAAAGGTGACTACTGGTCTCCCTACTGACCATGCAATGATCGGCCGAAGTATGTTGCCCACTATTTAACCCCCCGATGAGCTCGATATAACGGACACTTAATGATGCTCGGCCATACATAGGCCAATTTCTTTTGTGTAATGCATCTGACTCAGTTAACTTTTTTGTGGCAAGTTACAAGGTAAAACAACATCACAAATCTTACATCAGGATCAGTAAGGAGCTTCTTGGCGTTGGAAAGAATGTACACAGAGCATTATCAGTTTTTGAACAATTAGCCATAGAGAATCACTTGAACATTAATTTGGAAAACCCATGTGCTGTATTTTTTGACAGATTTTGTTTAATGACAATTTGGTTTATTCTCAGTCTTACTCTAAGAGAGATAAAAAATCAATTAACTATGTAATCAAATCTCTTATGGGGATTTTTACATTGTTGAGAAGTTAATGTTATTTAATGTAGAATGTCAATATGTTTCTTCTGATTGTGGATGTAAAACACCTTACATTGTTGGGAAAAAAACTTGAAAAACAAATGAGCTGTTGTTTATTGACACATATACTGGTGCTTCATCTTTTTTTTATAACAAGAGTCAAGGAAACCCAAGCTAGAGTTGTCATTGACATTGAGGACTTTTACTCAAGACGTCTATTATTGGTCAGTGCTCTTGTACAATTTATGTGTTTGCCAAACCATTATGAATGGGATTGAACATTTTTTCATGATGTGTATGTATATGAATCATGTAAATGTATCAGTACTATTATGAAACCTATTTGGACATGAAATGGTGAAATTACCAAGAACAGATTATCATTTTAATTGTATTCATGTCTGCTTTAATGAACTCATCACCGAGTTGCTGACAGCATGCAGGTGTAAATAATGTGTAGCCAAAATAGCTTTGTTCCAAGTTATATGTTGAATTATGTTTTTCTCAGCAAAAATTAGATACTACTGTGTATCTCTAGCTGGTATTTGGTTGTGTATACTTTTGAAATGAAATAAAACACCTGTTAAAATACATGTGATTATATGAATTTGTAAAGAATAAAATGTATATGAATGTCATTAACTCTTGTTGTTTGAATCTTGCAAGTACTATTATATAGTTAAACTTCGATATCTCGAAACTGATGGGATTGTGTTAAAACTTCCAAGATATCCGAAGATTGAATACTAAATGAATACATGTATGTGGTTGGGACATCAAAATCACTTTGACATATTCATGGTATTCGATATATTGAGCATGTTGAGTTCGAGATACCGAAGTTCAACTGTATTAGAATTAACAGTTGCAGAAAACTGGTGAAAGTACTCTGAATTCCCCAAACAAATATTAAGGTAGAATCAGTTTTTGTATTTGCATGGAATTTATTCTGCATAATGAAATGATGCATTGAAGAGTAAAAAAAACTTGTGCAATTGAAACAGAAATCTGAATACTTTACTACAAAGAAAGATAATGCACAATTCTTTGCACATGTCACCATTGTGATTTCGTTGAGTTGATTTAAAGACAGTATCATTTTGAAATGCAATTTAGAAAGGCCAAAGTATTTCTATCTATAAACCTACAGAACTCTTTTTAAAAGGATGATATAGCCAGACATCAAGTGGATGAGTATTTCTGTGTGGTGTAGAATGGCATTATGAGGGGGGGGGGGGGGGGGGGGAGGCAATTTAATTTCCTTCAAAAATTTCCGCCGAATCATTTAAATCCGTAATTTTCAATAGTTTTGAGAGTATTCATGCAATCTGCAACAAATCGATGTGCACGGAATTGGTTTTATATATTTCAGTGTGCTGTTTCATATCCTATTTAGTCCTGGGCGAAGAAAAAACATTGGGATACAATAGGAAAAATAGTCACAGAAATAACAACTGGTTGTTACTGTTAGAATTGTGTGTTTTAATTTCCTATATATGTGAGGTTATTTATGTATGAGTATTTTATAAGCCATACAGTCCTCTTTGATTCCAAATTCTACTGCGTTTTGATCAACCAGTTTTTTAAAAATGTATTTTGAATAGTTCAATTTGGTCACTTTTACTTATGATGAAGTTATTAGAAGCTGTTACGTAAATTGTATCAAAAGATTGTAACATGTATGAAGAATATCATCACTGATTGCCATTATTGCGTTTCAGTATAAATAAATATTTTCCATTTGTATAAGCTAGACTATTGTAGTAACTTTCAATTGATAAGAAAAAAAACAAACAAACAAACACACACAAAAAGGGGAAAAAACAACCAAACAAATTGATAGAATACCCGGGTACACTTATTTATTGAAATGTGAGGAAAAAAAATCATAATTATATGAATGAAATGAATAACAAAAACATTTTAGTAATTTTTTTTTTTTAATACACCAAAAAGAAAAATTTGAATTTTTGATTTACCATAGTGAAAATTTTGATTTACTTTGCAAAAACTTAGGAAATTTAATTTAATTTTGTCGAAAATTTTGGAACTTTGATTAACTTTGTCGAAAAATTTGGAACTTTGATTTACTATAGTTAAAACTTTAGAACTTTGATAAACTTTGGCGAAAACTTTGGAACTTTGATTTACTTTAGCGAAAGCTTTAGCACTTTGATTTAGTTTGATGAAAACTTTGGGACTTTGATTAACTTTGTCGAAAACTTTGGAACTTTGATTCACTTTGACGAAAACTTTGGAACTTTGATTTACTTTGGCGAAAACTTTGGAACTTTGATTTTCTTTGGCGAAAAGTTTGGAACTTTGATTTACTATTATATATATAGTAAACTTTAGTTAACTAAAGTTATCTATAGTTTACTATAGTATTTTTTTTGTAAGGGCTCGGCCGAAATTATCGTCAAACAACGGACGACCAACTTTATAAACTGACCGCCGATGGCCGGACGATGATCGGAGGTTGGTTAAAGTATCAGTCACATTATCCAGCGATGGGGTTTACGATGAGTAACCGATGTGTTTTTTGATGAAAATGGCGTAGTCGCCGGCCGGACACCACTAGTGATCGGACGGAGACTGAGGACTTTTTGCGAATCGGTGAGGTCATCGGTGGGAAATAATTCGTAGTTAAAATTCAGCGATGTCTTCAGCGATGCCTCACATCGCTCCTCATCGGCAACCCATCATTAACACATCTTTCAAGTATCGGCCGATGTATGGCCGAGCATCGTCCAGTATCCGTCGAATCGGAGGTGAGTGGTGGGCAACATACATCGGCCGATCATCGGTTGATGTTCGACCGAACATTGGCCAATAGTCGACCGATGTACGAACGATGTTCACCAATGTATGAGTGATACAATATACATCGGACGATGACCGCTCGGACATCGGTCTATGATTAGCGATGCATCGCTGGGTATATATAAACGCGCCATTTTTTGCATGTTCAATTTCATTCGACAGACAACATAATGC
>PRKT01000968.1:92260-107541 GCA_003671525.1 Saccostrea glomerata
CCAAAATTGAAGTTGATAATAATCAGGTCAATTAAAAGAAATTAAACATTGAATTATTAGAATGTCATATAATACAGGTCAAAAAATTGAATAGTCATGTTATTATTGATAGATCACATAATATAAAGGTAAAATCATGGAAGAAAAAAATATCAAAATTAAAAGCTATGGTAAAAATAAATTTTTCTTGATACTCTAAGGATAAATAACACAAACAAACTTTTTTCAGAAATCGGCGTTATTTCTCATAGATTTACATTTGAATTGGTAACCTGAATAATGTTTTCTAAGTAGAGTGGGAGAATTATAAAAGATTTTGTCATAAAGTTAAAAAAAAGTGCAAAATTTTGTATGGAATTATATAGAAGGCAAAACCAAATCTCATATCAAAGCACCAAGGAAAACCTACGATTTCTTAATAATTTAGGGATTTATCATTTATGTCATTTCAAATCAATATCAATCAAAAAATACATATCAACCCGTGCATCCATTTTTTGTTTCTGGTAAGTACCCTTAAAATGACTCTTCTTGTTAAAAGGTCAAAGACCATAAATAATAATCTCTCTGTTGTTTTTGACTAGTTTGAGTGTTCATGTATTATTTCGACCAAATTATTTTTTTCTGAGATCTTTACATTTAATCAATGTTTCTACACAAAAAATACAATCAAAATGTTTCATATTTATCAAAAACTTTTTTTAAATTTCAATGTAAAAAATCGTCATCAAGTCTTAAAAACTACATATTTATACTGAGAAGGCAAAGTATGGATTAGTGAATTGTCTATCATGAGCATGTATGTTATATAGTTAATTGTTTATGGCAAAATCCTGCCATGGGACACTTCCTGCAGGACTATTAAAGTAATTCTTCAGATAGGCTCTCTGTTCCTTGCCAGCTGCAGTGGTCCTTGGTCCGCGGCCTGCTGCTTGTACATCTTGCATGACAGCGTTGTCTCTCCAAGCCCCTGGGATGAGTTGACCCTCGTCGTCCTCGAGGTCGAGGTCAGCATTCTGGATCCTTGGGTAGCGTATCCTCATTATGTTGTGGAGGGTCAGACACGCCTTGGCCACACGCATAACGTTCGCCGGCCTCAGTCTCATTGTGGTCAGCAGGCATCTAAATCGATTGGCCAGTATCCCAAACGCGTTCTCCACAACGCGGCGGCCTCGGGAAAACCTGTAGTTGCAGATCCTCTCCTGCCTTGTAAGGTAGCGGTGCGAATATGGCTTCATCAGGTAAGTACGGAGAGGGAAAGCGTCATCCCCAACAATGAAGTATGGAGTGTCTTGGTCGTCGTTGGGCAGCGGGTCCGGCGGGGAGACACCGAGAGTACCCATGCGTAGCGAAGGTTCAAGTCCCGAACGGTTGAAGACCCCCGCGTCTGAAGATGCACCATTGGCTCCCACATCGACCCAAAGGAAGTTGTAGTCAGCGTCTACGAGCGCAAGTATCACCATAGAGAAAAACCCCTTGAAGTTGTAGAACAGCGTGCCGCTCTTCGCTGGCTTCTGAATGGCGATGTGCTTGCCATCCAAGGCCCCGCAGCAATGTGGGAAGTTCCACTTGTTCTGGAACTGTTGTGCCACTTCCCGCCATGCGTCTTCTGTCGATGGAGTCTCCCACACCTCAGCTTGGTACTTTTCGAAGATGACATTGCAGACCTCCGGTACAAACAGCGATATTGTGTTGTGGGGGACTCGAAACGCAAAGACCAGGTCATGGTAACTGGCGCCAGTGGCCAGGAAGCGGAGCGTAATCGCCAACTTCAGACCAGGTTCTAAGGGAGCCCTCTGTCTGAAACACACAAAAGAGAAAACATTCCATTAAAACCTTGCAGAGCAAAATAGATTTGGAAAATATGTGTTTGCAAAATTAAAAATAAATTTACCACAATGTCAGGTAAACTTACGTTGTCTTCTTGGCGATGCGCGGCCCAACTCGAGCAAGAAGTTCGTAGAACATCTCCGGCTCCATGCGGAGGAAAGACTTGAAGTCTAAGGAATTCTCCGCCTCAAGCTCCCTCATTAGAGTTTCGTATTGCCCAAACAGGCTTCTTCTCAAGATCCAGTTTCTAACCCACCACCTTCTTCTTCGTCTTGGGGCTCTTTGTCGCTCTCGTTCTGCTTCTTCTAACAACGCCGCCAAGATAATGTCATGTTGAAGACGGGCTTGTGCGAGTTGTTGCTGCAGCATGGCTATTCTCAGATGTCTTGGTGCCAACATCATTTTGGTTGATTGATCATGCTAGGTAGTGTGGTCATTTTATACTACATGTCCGAAAGAATCTTTGGGAGTTAAAGTAACGTCGGTCGATCATCGCCCGGAGTTCCTACAATGTCTGTAAGATGAACGGCCAATAATCGTACGATGTCCGATTCACCGGCCGGTCACTGACCGACAATTTGAGGATGATCGGTGAAGACTGTGTGATGTCAGGACGATGTCCGGACGATGTCCGGCCGGTAACCAGTGCCATGTCGGCCAAAAAAATTTCCCTCTGGAGTCCCTCGCCGTACGATCGTCGACGGGGGTATGCACGGCATCCGTGAGATGCCTGTTCCTGTGACAGATGAGTAAAGGACTGCTTTGCCGATGAGAACCGATGTTGAGGCATCGCTCACACCACCGATTACCAGCGATTACCACCGGTCTACGGCCACCGGCCGATAAATGTGACCTAGGCATAACGGATAACTTTAATTTAAGAAATCGGCCACCGACGCAGAAAAAATTATAACTTTGAACTATGGACACAAAAATTAGTCGGCCGACAAAAAAGAGGTCTAAATCGGGCAAAACAACAGAAAATGAACTGCCGACTGTCACCCGAAGAATCCGATTTTGCTTCAAAAACTGTCGGCCGCCAGTGTTTTTTGGAAATTTGACTGGGGTTTTAGCCTTGCAAACATGACTCATGTCATAACTGTTGGTGATATAAATGTAAATTTGGTAAATACTCCTGAAACCCACAAAACATGTGAAATAATTTCAAATTCCAATCTTGTCAATATCATCCACGTTCCGACTAACAATACACGCACGCTTCTTGACCCATTGTCACTTACCTTGATATTCGGGAACATGATTGTAATTGGGTTGTCCTTGAAATTGATACAAAGTTAAGTGTTCACAAATCAACTTATCTTAACAAAGTTTCTTTATTTGTAAGGATTTTTATGAAGCTTTGGAATCCAATATATATTGGGTAGTTCAAATGTTCTGTGGAATATTGAAAATATTCAAAACTGACATATGAATCTGCAGAGAATTTTTTTTAACAGAGGGAATTATGAGTATAATTTGGAATACCATTTGTAGAATTAAATCCAGTTTCTTCTAAAATACAAGTTATATACTGACACGCAAAAGAAAAATAAACTCTCCTTTAGTTTCCCGTAACGATGCTAAGGATTCTTGAAAATGGATTAAGTACGCATTTCAGTTGCTATAGCTGGAAAATTTCAATGTAAAGGTGATGGAGAGTTGCTGATGCAAAAATTCACTACATTACGCCTTAACATGACCTAACGTACCACATGCATTAAGGACAGTCTTTGTATCGGAAGTTCAAAGGTGGCTACACTGCTCTAAGTTAGAGAAAATTCGACCTAATCATCTTAAAAATGGGCATTTAGAAATGCCAAAGAATAGTGCCTTCGCTCGGATCTCGATATTGATGAACCTATTGTGTCGTAGAAATTAAGCTGCAATTGTTGTTTAAGGCAGTCTTGCACGTTTTACTTGATAGGCTGGGAGGGGGGGGGGGCGTTTTAACAGTCATATGTTACTAAGTAAACAGATAAACATTTAACATTTTTATCAAATCTCTGATGTTCTGAAAAGTGAGTTTAGCCTTACAGTATTCGCCTTTGAAAATTATAATATAAAAAAAATCGAACCTCTGTTCAGTACTGCTTGTTCCGTTTCTTTTGCGTGTCAGTATATAATGAGCCTTACAAATGAAGACAATATATTGTTACCAGCTTTGTTGGCAGGAATCAGTATGTACTGATCATGTAATCAGTCTACAAGGCTGTGCCGTACTTTTAATATACATGTATAAATGATTTTTTGGTGGTAAACGTGAATTAGCACAAGGTTGAGTGCTCCGAAACCGTTAAAATATGACAACCGCTTTTTATGTACACAAACAGTATCTGGTTAAAAGATTGTTAAGAGTGAAAACATGTACACGCTCTAACGCTTTCCTGCTTTATTTCTGTACTAAGGTATAAGTTAGCTATTAATTAATACGTCACGTGTAATTGAAGTCTCTGAACCAAATAAAACACGATTGCACATGCTCGATTATTAGCGGAGAGTACTACTGTGCAACAAAATATTCCAGAAATGGTGTGAATCAGAAATTCCAAAGACCTTTTAGACAATTTGAAATCGCAAGATTTTACAAAAATCAACAGCTTAAAACGTACGACTTTTCAACTTCATACATAATCATTCCCCGCGATGAATTAAAGTCCAGGCATTTTGATATCACTGACACCTGAGATTTTTGGAGACCAGGTATTCCAACAATCCATTAGAATTCCTATGGGTACAAATTGCGTTCCGCTATAAACAGAATTATGTTTATATTCATATGAAGCAGAATTTGTGCAAAATCTGATGCGGGAAAAGAAGTAAACACTTGCTGTGGCCTTCAACTCGACATTTAGATATATTGACGACTTATTGTCAATTAACAATAGTGATTTCCATTCCTACGTCGACACGATATATCCTGGTGAGCTTGAGAAAAAGGATACCACAGAGTCTGACACATCTATTTCATAATTGGATATTTTATTTGAAAAAGACTTTAATGTTTATCTAACAACCAAGCTATATGATTAAGGTGATGACTAACTTTTCTATCATCAACTTCCCTTGCTTCTGCAGCAGTATACCTTGATCACCTGCATACGGATTATATATATATATATATATATATATATATATATATATATATATATATATATATATATATATATATATATATATATATATATATATATATATATATATATATATATATATATCAGTTGATTCCTTACGCAAAACCATGCACTACGTATAAACAATTTATTAAATTATTGACAAGCAAGTTGACGAAACAAGAATATCAGCAGTCTCGTTTAAAGTCATCATTTCGTAAGTTCTATGGTCGATACAATGACTTGTCAGCAAATACAATTTATTATAGAGTTAAATACTGACTGATGTTCTTCAATTGCTAGACTATTATTTATACACTGAATTGACGAACGGATTTTTCCGTTTTTTCCCGATCATAACAATAAGCACACGGCGGGTGTGACAGGTCAGCAGAGGATGCTCACTCCTCCATGGCTCCTGATCCCACCTCTGATGTTGCTCTGCCCTTATTTTTTGTATTGTTTTGTGGACTTTAAGATTATATATTGTTCGTTATCTCCACATCCTTCTTGTAAAATGTTAATTCCGGATTACGCCAAAAACTCCATACCCAGTAATTGTGCTAAATTTTGAATATTTTATGTACATATAAAGTATATTACCAAAACCTATCCCGTATTTTCGAAGTCAAGATGGTCAAAGTATTTATAGCTTTTTTTGTATGCTCAGATAAATGCTCAGATAAAATTTAAAAATGGAATCTATATACTTATTAGGTACAAACAACATATATAGAAAAACAATAAAGAGAGAGGGAAAGAGAGAGAGAGAGTATTTAAGAAAATATATAAAGAACAAGATACCGCATTTTACACAGTATTTCAAAAGCTTGAAGTGAGCGAGGACTGCTGACACTATTTTCTAAAAGAAAATAACCACATAAGTGAGCCATCTTGAGACTAATCTGCAGAAAACTTAGAAATGTACTAAATTATTGATGTCATATTTCTAACATTGTCCTCCTTCATGCATTTTCTTTCATGATTTATCATTTTCATCTACTCAACACATTTTATACCCAATTTTACATTTTAAGAGCATTAAAGTTTAGGGCATAATAAATTCCAAACTGTGCCTTCTTCTTACCTGGTTCTCTTTTTTTGTTTAACAATGCATTCTCCAACTCCTTTATTTTGCCTGAAAAAAATCACAATAACTGTTCAAGGATTTTTAATCACGTTTCACTGAACTTTTGCGTAATAATTTTTACTTATCCGTGGTTTCTTCTAGAATATTTCTTATAACTTGCCCACAATTTTTTCAGTGATATTCCATTGAATGTCATTAGCTGTACCTGAAATAGAAAAAAAACTCTTTTTATAATGAAAATATCATAAAGTATTTCATTGCAATTATTTTGAAAACGCGTTTTGATTTGTAATTCACCTATGTTTGAAGCAGTCAAATGAGCACTAACTAGAGTGAATGCATTTTTCATTGTAACGTCATAATAGAGCGACAAAACAATACAAGACTCCGTGAAGTATTCCATATAACAAAACGGCAGCAAGGTAAGACGTAAATATCAAACAAAATGCATAAATTTCATTAGAATGGGAATAACTATCTTCTAATTTGATATTTGCAAGCTGTTAATGCTGATTTAAGCGACGAAAACACCTTTTATTCCGGCTGCGCCGAAGCGTGGCCTGTAAAACGGCATTTACCGTCGCTAATTAAAAGATAATTAATCCCTGAATTTACTGAAATAGAATATACCACAGAGTCTGACGCACATCTGTTTTATATTTGGATAATTTACCCAATAAAGACGATTATCGTAACTTAACAACAAAAACTATGTAAAATGTGATGACTTTAAATTTTAAATCATCGAAATCATTTACTTTGTAGCGATGTAATTTTATCATCTGCAGATTGATTACTATTTCTCGATTGATTTGAAATGCAGCATCATTTTCTACCCACGTATATTCTTTCAAACGAGGCAATTATTGACATACAGTAGGATTTGATGAAACAAGAATATCAGGCGACTCGTTTAAAGTCATAATTTTGCAAGTTCTATGATCGATCAGCAAACACAATCTATCATTATGTAGAAAACGCTTTGACAGTTTTAAAATAGATCATGACAAGTAGCACAAAATCGGTTTGAACGATCGACAGGGGATGCTTAATACCCCATAGCACCTGATTCCACCTCTAATGTTTTATGGTTGGGTCTGTGTTTGCTCTGCTTAATTTTTATTTACTTTATTCACAGCTAATTCACTCTGAATTAGCTGCTTTCATCGAAGGAAGTGCATAAATGCTTTCTCTAAATCTCAGTACTTATTCCTAGTGATTATCAATCTTGTCAAATATTTTAGTGGATTATTCCCCTTTTTAATAGAAACACCTGAGGGTACTTTGGTTGCAACTTCCTTATTCAATATTCCAGCACCATCTTGGGTTGGTAAAAATTTTCCAGCTTGGTTTTGTGTATTATGAATTTGAAACACCCACCCACCTCACACATTTAGAATAGATACAGTTTTCTGGGGTTTTTTTATGTCTTCAGACGAAGACTTGTAGTGAATATCAATCTCACCATGACAGGACTTACGAGATGAAACCAGATCCTTAGGGAACAATCAAGGGGATTGAATCACAAGTATCTCTATGAACTCACAGCATTTGAACTTTCAGGAAATTTAATATGAAAGTGATGTGAGGAACAACCATTTATGTAGAAGTGATTCATTCCGAGAGCATGTCATGCACCATTTCCAGGAGCCAATAACTTTCCACTCACCACAAACATCAAGCAATTATGTGGAATTATAGAATCTGGTACGGCTTTTCGTTTCTTTCCAGCTGAGATGTGCTTAAACAAGCGGCGCTAAGTAACTATCTTTGTATGCAGTCATGTAACTCATGAAAGTTGAAAAGTAAAATTTGGATTTAGATATACATACATGTAAATAAGTGCTTGACCTCTGCACTTCACAAGCTCGAGGCTTTTACCACTATCTGAGATGGTGTTTGTAAACCTTGACCTTTGAACTATGAACTTTGAATCTGATTTTGAATATTTAATATGTAATCGTTGCTTTGTTGTGTTGTCAGAGACACCAAAAGATTTTCATAATTTATGTCTGGATAAACAACCGTGCCCAATTAATGTAGGTCGTGGTTTTACTGCATAATAATTCTTAAGAGAAAACATATCCTGAAAATTTGATATAATATTCCTTGGAATTTACAGCGCATTATGTGCAATTTTTATTAAATTTGTCTACGTAGTTTTAATGCGATAGTACTTTAAACGTGGCATAGGTTTTTTTTTTGTACTTTTTTACGCTTTATTTTTTAAATACATGGAAAAATGATGTTTTTGTGAAAAAAGTCTCTTTCAAAAAAGGTAGATAACGTTTTAAAGACGTACACGAATTAGTCAGGAATTTAAAAATGTCAAGATAAGGTAAAATTAAAACCATTGTCATAAAAAAATCAGTATGTCTTCTCGGAAGAATTTTTGCTTAACAATTTCAAAGTTTGGTTTAATACTGGTTACATGTTGCGTTTCTGACGTCATTTATATCGACAAAGTCATTTGTTGAACGTCGTCACATTTACAGTACGTAAAGTAAAAATATTGAAACACTTGGAATCTGGCCCTAACTCTCAAATATGTGTTAATTTCGATTTCTCTTAAGGTCATAATTAAATTTCCATAAACAAAATGTAAGACACTTGAAATGACCTTGTCAGCAAAAACAATTTATAATTGAGTCAAATGCTGACTGACGTTTTTCATACCAATTGTTAGTCCTTTATTTATACACTGAATTGGCGACGGATTTTTTCCGTAGTTTCCTGATAATTACAACGAGCACACGGCGGGAATGACCGGTCGACGGGGGATGCTCACCCCTCCATGGCACCTGATCCCACCTCTGATGTTTAGGAGGTCCGTGTTTGCTCTACTCTGTTTTTGTATATTGTTAAATGGACTTTGAGATTGAATGCTGTTCGTTATCTCCATATTCTTCTTTTAAACTAAGAGCTTTTTAAAATAAAATATTGGGGTAAAAATACTTGTAAATTGTTTAAAGTGTCATATAGGTCTCACTGCGAGGTCTTTGTATAAATTTGGTTTGAAATGCATTTTACAATTTGTTAGGGGCGACTACACGAGATTTCAAAATATAATTATCAAACAATAATAATAATGACGATGATAAAAAGAAATCCCAGGAAAATAGATGTAATTAATTTATCCAGTTTTTATTGTTGAAGATTGATTCCATCCTGAAATTTCTACGCATATTTTCGCCCCGGCGTTGATTGCATGGCAGTCATGATGCAATACGCATGTTCCCCCGAATTGTAAATAACGTGCGCACATATAATCCCACCAGTCGTCCGCTTTGCAATTTTAATAATGATAACTTTCTCTCTGCATACCATAACTTCTACGCTGTCTTATTTTGATTGACTTTTAGCAGCTTAGTAAAACTTACAATGATTATATAAATCATTCCTTTCATTAGGTTTTGTATTTAATTATTCTTATGACATTACACATAATCTTATCAGGATTCAGACCGAAATTTCATTATAAAACATGGACGAGGTTACATACAACAGCAGGCACTTTGTATTATAATCTACTCGATCCGTACAAACTTCAAGTCCTTTGCTGAGAATTGAACGGGAAACAACGCAAGGTTGCCTTTATGACGTAACTGACGTCATTATCAAATGTGCACAAAACAATGATCGCCGAAATTTTGTACCAAAATTGATGACAAATACAAACCTGCGACCTATCTTAAATACATAACTGATGTGTTTTATATAGATTTTATTATATGAAAGTAAAGCACTTGATCCACGAATGATTCTATACAAAAAATCCTATACTCACACTCAAACTTCCTTTTTAAACCTGAATAGAGAAGTCAAATTTGCATTAAAAGAAATATGTTACTTCAGAACAATCTGTAGTGTTTATATTGTGCTTTAGATAAAAAAAAATCATGACTTTTTTTTTTAAAAAAAAATTGCATTGATATTTTTTTTAGTTAAACTTGTAAAGAGTTCACGTGTTGAAGCAGAAAACACGTTCTTTCATTCAATGAAAGTTAAAAAGCATTATGCTATCAATCAATAAAAAATAATTGTTTAATCACCCTCTATCTCTTCCTTTAATTCTTCCCCTACAAAAAATGAAAACTTTTAAAACTCAAAGTCCTAATGTTATTGATATTTCATTTTCAATTGATTATCATAAAAGAATGAATTGTTATCAATAATTAAAAAAATTATATATATATCTCTTGAAAAGCTTTCATCAAAAGAAAAAAAAATACCGTCACAGGCAAAACGTACCGTTTGAATCTTCAATGCTACGTTTTATATCTACAAAGGCATGTTAAAATCGTCAAAAGAGAACAATACACACAAAATATTTATGAAAATCAAAAATGGTTTTTTTAAATTGAAAGGATCCTGATTTTTGAATTTAAAGACAACAAAATTCATTGTGCTTTCTAAAAAAGGCTAAATGCATAAAGACTCTCATGATGTCAAGCAAAACAATCAATTCAAATCTGTACACCTGAAAACGGATTATGAAATCCAGAAAGCGCATTTTCTTTTTCTTTTATAATTATTTTTATCAGTGTGATATTGACTTTTGACTATATATATATATTTAAATGTATAGTATCAGGTATCATAATTGCAATGATGTGTGCAAACAAATTTAGTAATGCGCGTTAGTGCGTTATGAAAATCTGTTTGCATAGTGGAAAAGTGAGACTTAGATTTAAAGTGAACTCATCTCAACTCATCCTGGAGCCTGAAGATTGCAAAATGAAAGCGCTGAAGCTTTACTGAGTGTTTTCTTTTCATGCATTAAACGTTTCTTTATCCAGGAAACCAAAACCTGTGAACATTTAATCCCCCCTACAACCACCCCCACTCCCACCCCGCACACATACAATTCGAATACTAGACGCCACAAAAAAAGAAAAAAGCACACACAAAAATCCAACATAACTTTCACCTTTAGAAATGGTGGTTAACTCATTGACGCTCTTTGTGGTTTGGTCTATAAAAATAATAAAAAAAATATCATGTAATTCTTTGTTTATAAGTATAAATGGAAGCAAATTAGTGAGTTTGATTATATGTACAGATATGAGGCCTTCTTTAAAAACAGGTAATGATGTTATAAAAGGATAACAAAACAAAGATTTAATTTTGTATATTTGTATATGTCTTAAGACTTGTCTGTTTGTTGAGTATTAAAGTTCATGTTTCTATTTCATTAAAAGTACATATGGTTTAATTGTTGGACAAATAAGTCAGAAAAAAATTTACCTGTTAAGTAGTTATGCAGTCCATGTACCTTGTCTACAACATTTTTCTCGAGATCGTCAATTTGATCTTCATGGAAAGTGAAAAATGAATGATAATGTATTTTATTTTCATTTGGTTAACAATTAAAAATGAATTTTAGTCACTTTTTTTAGAATAGAAGCCACACATTTAACTTTCATAATGTATAATTGATATTACAGATATTATATATTACCTGAAATATCAGTAAGTGTTGCATTTTGAGATTCTTCAAGTTGATCTAATCTTGCTGAAAAACAAAAAAATATTTAACATGAAAATAAAAAACAGGTCAAATAGCTTTTTCGTAGTTTTCCTATCAATATGCTCAATAAATGACTATCGAAGCATTGTTTAGGATGTATCAGGGTATGAGGCCTAATTTAATTGAGGGAATTTTAGTGTGACAAAATACCACAAAATGAACCAGTTAGTTATTCTACACTATCATAGCCTAATAAACAGCATCAAAACACAGCAGGATATAAAAAACAAATGAACTTGTCGACATGTATACATGTACCTATTACGTAGTTTTGGTATAAGTATCGTATTTAATGTTCTGCAAAAGGCAAATCAAGGTTGATTTTTTTTTAAGAAAAAAATGTATTTTATTTTTAAACAGAATATTTTTTTTACAGATTTTAGATAAGCATTCGATATCAATTTAAAACCTTTGCTTTGGCGATTTTTTTTAATGATATATTAAAAGTGCATTGATTTAATTCTTCCGTGTCATTGCGATATCGAAATTTGTTTACAAACTCTGTGTAATTCACATTTTATGCATTAATCACTTGATTTCCAAACAAAGTGACATGAAACTAAATTCAATTTAAATTGGGGCTTACAATGTTATTTCTATAAATATCAAAGTCATCTTTACAAAAAAAAAAAAAAAGAAGAAGAAGAAGAAACAGGATTAAAACGCTATTTTTACACATCTTTTTTCCGTTGATTTCTTCATAGTACGCCTTTGCAGTGCTGCAATAGGGAGAGTTACTGATAAGACTCACAATATAGAATGAATTGCAGCCTTCAGTTTTTGCTATGGGATCAAACCCGAAATATCTATCTAATAGAATGTGATCTAGCAGGGGCAAAAGAAAAATTGTCATGAAGGATAAGGAGATAACGAACAGTAATCAAGATCAAAGTCCATAAAACAATACAAAATATGATTGAAAAATAAATTTAAGATTAATTGAAATATCCGATGAAATAGATAAAGCCTTAACCCTTTCTCTTCCGGCGCATTTTACGTGATTTTGGAGGCCTTTTGACATGGCATTATTAAATTATTTCTAACTTTTTTATCCAAGGGGAAAGCTGGGCATAATGCATACCATTTTGTAGGAAATTTCTCACAGATGATATTTTATGACTGTTTAGATACTCAACCACTGACCTTATTAGTAAAAATTGAGGTCAAAGGTCAATTAAGTGCAAAATTTTATGGGATTTTTTGATACTTTTTCATCTTTAAGCTAAATATTAAGTATGATACATGTTGAAATAGGAAATTTGGGATATACACACAAAAGAGCAATATACTATACTACATGAAACACATAAACTTTTTTTTCAATTCTGCATATAACTACTTAAAAGGGGTTGCTAAGCAACGCAGAATTCTTTAATTTTCGGGCAGAAATTTTCATGTTTTACTCATCCTAGACACATTTATACATCCCAGCACATATAAAAGTTAGATGTGAGGTCATAAAATTACAAGGGACATACAACAGATAAATTGTCTTAAAGTTTGACCTCATTAGAACTATTTTTAGGAGGTCAAAGGTCAAATAAGTGCAAAAGTTTCATCAATTTTTTTCAACACTTTTCAATATTCTTGCCATAATTTTACACAATAGATGCTGAAATGGAAAATACTGAGTATACTCTAAAGAAAGGATCAGAACTGCAATATCAAAGCATCAGTTTAGTTTAATATCTCTTTAATGACCTTTTAAGTGGTTGCTAAGCAACAACATTTTAAAGTTTTTGGCTATATACATATTTGTTATTTCACATTCCGGACACATTCTCGACACTTCTTGTACAGTGTATATTTCATGATATTGTATGTAAGATATGATGAAAGATGAAAGAACATTTTTGTATTAAAAACTGACCTTGACACTCTTGTTCTCAAGGGGGTCAAGGTCATATCAGTACAGAATTCTGCTTTAAATTGTAAGTAAAAATCAATTTTGAAATGCTTCGATCATGGATATAATCATCTAATAGTTGACGTGATAAAAATGGCGAAAGAGAAAATTTGCAAGCAAAGAATTCTGGTCTGCTTCTTACAAACCCCTAGCAAAAGATGTATACAATCTTTTTGTTAAACAAAAAAATCCATTTTCTTGGTGCCATTAAAAATAATCTTTATTTTCATGGATTTAATTTAGCAAGAAAAAAATAAACTAAATGATTTAATTACAAGATTTTTCTGGTATAACAGAGCTTAAGGGGTACAATAAAAACTTGATATGTTATCTTAGAGGAAAATAATAATAATAGATAGCATTGGCAATATTTAACGCAAAACTGTTTAGTCAATAAGTTGAAAATGTGATGTTTATATCCAAATATACAAATTCAGAAATATTGCAAGATGAATTCTAAATCAGACTGAAATATTCTACAAAATGTTGAAGAGCACTTTTACTTTGTGTCCACCATTCTTTTACATGTATCAACTGTCATTTCTCTGTATCTTTGACTTGTCCAAGACATTATTATATAAACCATCATGGTAAAATTACTGAACTAAAACAAATAGCATATATGGCAATCTTATTAAAGCCAGACCTCTGTTTACGCTATCGCAACATGTAAAAACATTTGGCATTAGATTGCTACGAAAGCCTGGAAGGGACACGTAAATTTTTCAAAAAAGTAAAAAATGATATCGAATCGAATTAGACAATCCAATCCCACGTATTACTAAATTGTACCCTCGATTTATAATATGAGATCACGAATTACACAATCCGATCTTAAGGATTACTAATTCGCCCCCTTGATTCATAATTTGAGATCTCGAATTACATACCGGTAATTTGCTTTCACAGATTGATAATTCAACATCTCGATTTGTTACAACATCAGTCTTATGATTTTGGAAATCAGTGCTCTTGAATTTCATTACATATAATGTACAGATACATCCAACCATTTTAATCAATAAGTGCGTTTTATTTATTTTGTTTCAGCAACCGGTCATTTCCAACCTCTTTCATAACTAATTCAACGTATATTTATTTTAGAAATATTATGATTACACAGGACCCACATTCACTTTTACTATCTAGGACTTTCAATTATTCTAATATAGAGGTAACACAAAAACCTCTAAGATTTTTTGTTGTACAAATATCAGTACTAGCACATGGATTTGAAAATGTTAATGTATTTTTCTCATTTTGGACCGTAATATGGAAAAAAAGTTAGGATGTAAAATACTACAATATTCTATTTTTTAAACATGTATTACCATATCCAATATGTCCAGATAAATAATTTAAACGAAATCATGGGAAGGGTTTACATTCCGAGGACAATCTGAGATAACGGATTGTGTAATTTGAGGGAACGAATTGATAATCTGTGAGAATGAATTGGCAATTTGTTATAACAGATTGTCAATCTGAGAGAATGGATTGTATAAATCAAGAACTCGGTTTACTTTTATAAATTTTAAAAATTCTATGTCCCTTCATGGCTTTCATAGATTTCATACCTGCATGGCTGCCAGGGTTGTAAAAAAAGGAGACAATAGACTGCAATGTTACTTCAGGGCAAAATTCCTGGGGCAAGGCTGTTCGTGAGCATGGGAGTGTTGATAAACCATCCAGTGAGTTTGACCACCCATGTATATGATGTACCATAATTGGAAAGTGTCTGAAAAATTGAGAAAATGGAAATGCTAACCACATACTTTATGCAGATTGGAAATACAACAGCAGTCTATAAAAACA
>PRKT01000968.1:108799-166174 GCA_003671525.1 Saccostrea glomerata
ATTTTTTTTTTTTTTGTGTATTATGCATTTATTTTAGTAAAAAATATATTTAAATGGTCAAAAAGTCTTATAAAAGAATTTGTTGTTTCGAGTAAGACGCAACAATATCGACCTTGACGTTACATGTAAATATTGACCGATTTTTCCATCAAAACTAGGCGAAGGTCACAAATTCAAATTAACGTAATTAAGAAAATATTGAGCGTAAGAAGGCCTATAAGGGCTTGTTGGAAAGGAAATTTTCTCTACTTTTACCAGCTTTATTTTGTTTTCCCTATTTCAACACAGAAATAAACGTAAAACTGAGCTTTGTTTAAATATTACGAATAAAATCGAGAAAAAACACATAAGTGCAAGAAAATTCTTGTTTTTAAAATATATCTTAAAGTAACAACAATAATTTTTACATATTTTAAAAGTAGAGAAAATATGCTTTAAGAATATACCATGCTTTCTTATAAAGTTAATCAGGAAAAAAATTGTCAATCGTCTGGAAAATCGGCAATTGCTTTGGAAAATTACGCCATTTTCAAAAAGTCTCGTTTGTCTTTACAACGTAAAATCGATTAAATACCGGCAATCAAGATATAATCTTTTTAGATATTTGAAAAGTAGAGAAAATTTCCAAAAAGATGATATATAGCTTATATACCTTCATGCTACCACAAAATAGATACGGAAATCTTATTTTCGCGAAGTCGTGTTTTAACGCGCCACCGGTCAATTTGACCGGTACGGAAGTGAAGGGGTTAAACAAAATAATGAAAGAAATCTGAAAGTCACAATAGTATCCCATTCATATTTGTTGCATAATTTGTGAGATATTTACACCAAAATGACAACTTATGGAATTTTTTTTATTTCAGGAAAGTTTTTGAATCTTGTACTTTATTCAATCATTTTTTTCGTTGATATACCCAACTAACATTTTTTTCTTTCATTCAAGGAATACGCATTAATACAACTCATTTTGGTTGTTTTCATTCAACCAAATAAAAATAGATTGATGCCAGAAATATTATTAGAATAATATTGTAACTTTTGGATATATTTTATAATTTTACTTAATAGCAATACATGTAGACAAGTGCGAAGTCACATCTTCTCCGGTTGAGAGAAAGTTACGAACTTTTTTATTTACATATCATAACTAGGAGCGAGAAATATAGCGTTTATGGAACATAGAAGAAGAGGAGAAATTTAAAGTTTTTGATTATCATTATTGAATAGGATTACAGACAGAGTTCGTCCAGTTAATATATCCATATTTAAATGTATATGCTATGCCCTTTTATGAAACAGTTATCATTTCCATTAATGTATGATGTGCTTTTATAAATAATGTAAAAACTAGTGAAAAAAGTTAGGAACAAAAACTGCCAAAAACACTAATGTCATAAATTGTTTAAACAATTACCTCTCTTACAAGCCATTTTAATTCCAACTGTTGCTTGTAAGCCCTTCACACTTCCATCTATGCTCTCAAGCTTAGCTGGAATTAGGAAATTAGTATAGATATATTAAGGGAATGTTAGATATGCATTCAATGCGATTTTCAGATTGTAAATGTAATTACAAAATATTTTTTACATTTCACATTTTTCATTTCTGCAATATATTCCTCCTTTTTGTATGAACTCAGACTGCACGACCATAGGCAATCAACTCCCCGCTCATACAAATCCCCTCCTGTTTCGTTCTGCTCAAGATGAATGATGGCTTCTTTTATTTTGTTCCAGTGATCCAGGAATTCTGGTTGGTCTATTGTTCCTCTGACAGAATGTGCGCATACTTTATTACGTTCGATTCTAATTATATCGATGCATGCTGATACTGAGTAATCTCCGGGTTCAGGGTCCTTTCCCCATCCTGCAGTGTGCTCAGGAATATTACAAATGTTACGTAATATTATGTAACAGAGTGAAATATCGAAATCCTTAACCTTTAAGACTCGAGCATGTCCTGGATATATTTCTTTTTGTTGCTGTTTATTGAATTTATCCCATAAGACGTCACGCTTATTATCTATAGTGCTGGTGAGTTCTGATGGCGAAATGTGTCTTCCAATGATGTCACGAAGGAGATCAGAGCATATTATGAGGATTAAATGGCATAGACGAGCAAAATTGTCTGTCAATTCTGAAGGGTCAAAATATGGAACAGATAATTTTTCACTTTCGGAACTCATACTCTGTTGAATAAAGAAAGAAAATATTTGTCGAAATGAGTTAGGTAAATAATACATCTTACTTATCGCGCATGTTTTTCATTATTATACCTACTACCTACAGTGATTTATACGAAAATTAATTTTTCATTAAAGTATTCTTTTTTTTTTAATTAAAGTATTCTAATATCTATGTAGCCGTAGAAAGATCACAGTAAGTACATATACGTCAATCTATTTTTCCTTATTCCCATCAAATTGAAAACTTTGCAAGTTTTTCAAGTTTTTTTTTTTTTTGTTAATCAGACAGGAAAGATAAATCATTTTGTTATTATATTTGATTTAAAAAATGCCTTAAGTATTTATTTTTTTCGACCACAATTCTAACTCGGATTTTCTTTATTAAAAGTTTGGAGGTAACGAACAGCATTCGAGTACGAAATCCAATCCAAAGAAATAAATCAGGAGGAGAGCAAATACAAAACTTTTTAACATTTGAAATGAGGTCAGGTGCCATAAATGAGTGAAAAGTCTATGCTGATCGGTGACACCCTTTGTGTTGTTTTTATCATAATCGAGAAAAAACGTGTACGGTAAAATCCGTCGAAATTCAGTGTTTAAATTATGGCCTAACAATCAGTTTGACAAACGTCTGCCAGCAATTAATATAAAATTAGATTGTATTTGCAGAAAGATCTATCATAAAAAACGTACGAATTGAGGACTTTAAACAAGCTGTTGATAATCCTATTTCTCCAAATTGTAAGTCAATAACTTACCATGTTTAAGAAATTGTTCACACATAGAGCATGCTCTTGTGTATCGAATAAACTGATAGAAATAAACCCCGTATGTAAGTAAAAAGGGAGTATATCTGCATTGGCTATTGCAATGTTGAAGTCATCAGGATGTTCATAATGTTTGTTGTTATGTGAATTTCAATGAAATTCAAGCCTCTTTAAAGTCTTAGAAAAAAATAATGTAAGAAATTTTAGCCCTTTATAAAATATTCTACCACGATTATTGCCGAGATCAAAGAAATGCTGCGGATATTATTCTTCAATATAGCACAAACGTCATCAAAAAAATTATTATATAAAAAACACGTATCAAATCTGAACAATTCAAATGTATGTTTGACTGTAGAATAAATACTTGTTAAGACCATATCGTTGTGACCTATTTTGGCGTATAAAAATATTGTACATTGCATGAAGCGGATGATGAATGTCGTGAATATTCCAAGGACCTCACTAAAGTTTTAAACAACGTGGCTTTAGACTAAACAAAAAAAAATTGATATTGTATATTCATTAATATTAATCAATACATACATGTATTACGAACAAATTAAAAAATACATATTTTAATGCATCAAAAGCTCAAATCATCTGCAATCCATACACAGGTAAGCACACAAATTTCTCCTCTGATGTTAAATGGAACTGTGTAATCGAGACATCAATTTCATTTTCATAAGCATTATTTCTTAAATTCATTTTGAGAATATGTGAAATAAATTCATTTTGTATCATGTTAATTTCCCCTTCATGCAAAGGAGAGCTAGCCCAGCTGATACATCAGAAATCAAAACGTACGGCTGGCTTGAATGAAATGAATATGATTTCATTTAGTTGAAAACATAATCATGTTGATTTTGAAACATTACATAATGTGTGTAGGACAAGTGAAAAATGAGGAATAAAAACATGCTCCAAAACCTAACTAGCCATCTAACTAAAACTAAACTTATAAACATATAATATTGGTGAGAGGAGGGTACTAGTAAGCGAGACAAAAGTAGAAAATGACCTTGCCCTTGCATTTTTTAAATAAATTAACAAGTGCGAGATTATCTACAAATAATATCCTAGGTAACAGATATACAGAACATGTGATTGGTTAGAATTGAAAGACATTCGTCCTCATAATTAAGATACAAAAATATCAAAACGCTTATTACGTGCAGTCAGTGAAACAAAGAACTGTACTGCAGGTCTGAGTTTTATCCAACGGGGGACAAATCACGGATTTGACAACTAGTTGTCAAAAGGATTAATTAATGAATAATTACATTTTCTATCAAATTATCTTTTTTTATGATTTGAAGTGAGCCTATCAATATGTTTGACTTAATGTTGAAACCTTGTTTAAGTATAAACATATTTTAAAAAACAAACTAAGGTTATGTTCAAATGTTTATTAACTATTTTATTTTAAATCTATTAAATAGAAAATTCGTTTTGAAGTAATGGCAAAATAAACGAAAATAGGAAATACCTCTGACTTGGTGCAATAAAAAAAAAACAAAATTCCTTAAGTTATCATTATAACAATTAGAATGTTTATTTTCTTTGTGGAGGTATTCTTTACAATGTATAAGCTAAATCAAAAGGTTGTACTTACAACTGTGAATCACAGTCGGTCACAAACCAAGAGAAATGTTATTCTAAACACCAATGAGCAAAGATGGCGTCTGACTTGGTACATTACTTCTTAATTTAGTAAAGGGGATTTCCTAACTGGAAGATCATATTACTGAAATAAAGTATTCAAACACATCCTTTATAACATTGAAAATTCTGTCACAGATATCTGATGGAACAAAAGCCTGCAGCGTATTATTTGCATGATATAAGAGGGTAGTTATATCATAAAATTGTTATTTGGCTTTAACGTCAGTTATTTGACACAAATCACTGTATCTTTTATTTCAGGATCATTTGAGAGCTCTATTCGACGTATGGATAAAAACAATTATTGTAAATTCAAAAACTTTGTTGATAGAGCTTAATGTCAAATTGAAGGTAGATCATTGTATGTGTTTTCTTCTTCTTATCATGTCGGAATTTTTAAGATTCTTTCTGCTTCCTATGATTTAAAGGCAGGTCACCTTATAATCGATCTGAATCAGTGCTCATAAACAATCCAACAGATTACTGGAAAAGGTTTTTTAAAAAGTCTTTAAAAATATTTTGAATGAAAATATCCAGCATTCATTTCAACTTTAATGTACTTTCGTGTACAATCAATGAGGTTTAACTTTGTTATTTTCTGGTCATCGGTCACAAAATATGAAAGTTTCCTAGTCTGGTATTTATAAAACAAGCAGTTGTCTTTATCAACAACAAGCCTATATTGTAATTTATCTTGAGGAGTTTTTAATACATGTATTAAATGTAGAAAACTTTTTATTCTTTAGCCTTTTGAAAATCAAGAATCAAATATAAATTTCAAACAGTTCTTGAGGATCTACATTTGACCCACATCATTTATAGAAAATTCTATAGCTCAGTTCATATGAAGTTTCTCCTTTAAGCGTTAAGATGTTTTGTAAAGAGTAAATAGAAGGGTTTGGTACGATCATCATTTACTAATCAAACAATATTAGAAAATACTTTTAAGTTTAAGAATCAAGTAAGGGAAGGATTGAGTTTTACAAAAATATATTAATTTTATTTTAAAAACTTAAATATTTTGAAGGATTTCTCTATTGAAAATTAAACTCTGAGCAATTCATATATTTCAAGACGTAGAATGATAGCAATATTTACAAGTCATTTGCCGAAATTTTACGCTTTGTTAGTTTAGTTTATCTAATTCTTTCATTATTTATCTGTTTCTGAAAAGGTAAGGAATTATGTTTCGTACATTGTCGCATTTAATGGTTTTTAATACGAATCTTTAATTCATAAACAATAGTACCTATTCTGGCAAAAAAAAAGTTTTCAGGTATTTTGTTTGCTTCATCTAAGGTGGCCCTTATATATTATAGACTTATCAATGTAAGCATCTTCGCTAGCCAAGGGTGACGATCCACGGTGTTTCTCTATTCTATTCTATTTCTGAATAGAGAAACACCGTGGATCGTCACCCTTGGCTAGCGAAGATGCAATGTTAGTATCTATTGATATTTTGATAAAAGTTGCATAGAATATTTCGAATAAATAAAACTATATTTTGTGATCCAGAAAACAAAACTGTATTTATGAATCTCCTTTTAGTCAGACACATAAATTTGTACCACAATAAAGCTTCAATTCGTCTGGAAATAATAGGAAAATAAACGTCAATAGCAAATACTTCTAAGATGGTTGAATAAAAAAAAATATTTAAAATTCCTAAGTTGGACATTACAAATATTATAACGTTGTATTCTCTGTGGCGATATAAATTACAATGTCTAAGCTAAAATCAAAAGGTTGTACTTACAAATGTGAATCACAGTCGGTTACTAACGAAGAGAAATTATTCACAACTCCAATGAGCAAATAAGCGACTGACTTGGTACATTACTTCTTAATTTAGAAAAGGGGATTTCCCAACAGGAAACCCCATCATGTTACTGAAATTAAGTACTCAACTACACCCTTTATTACATTGCAAATTCTGTCACAGATAACAGATGGAACAAAATCTGCAAGGTTTATTGCATGATATAAGAGGATAATAAGATCATATAACTTAAATGTTATTTGGCATTAACGTCATTAGTTAGTTATTTGACACAGATGTTGCAGACATCCCTGTATCTTTTATTTCAGGATCATTTAAGCGCTCGATTCGACGTATGGATAAAACAATTTTTGTAAATTGAATAAAGTTTATCGATAGAGCTGAATGTCAAATTGACGATAGGTTATTGTATGTGTTTTCTTGTTCTCATGTAAGAAAATTTTCGAAATATTTCTGGTTCATATGATTTAAAGGCAGGTGGCCTTAAGACCCATGATATTACTGAAATTAGGTATTCAAACACGCCCTTTATTATAATGCAAATTCTGTCACAGATAGCAGATGGAACAAAAACCTGAAGTGTATTTTATTGCATGATATAAGAGGGTAATCATATCATATAACTTAAATGTTATTTGGCATTCACGTCAGTAGTTAGCTATTTGACACATATGTTGCAGACATCCCTGTATCTTTTATTTCAGGATCATTTAAGCGCTCGATTCGACGTATGGATCAAAA
This sequence comes from Saccostrea glomerata, assembly GCA_003671525.1. Taxonomy (NCBI): domain Eukaryota; kingdom Metazoa; phylum Mollusca; class Bivalvia; order Ostreida; family Ostreidae; genus Saccostrea; species Saccostrea glomerata. The sequence continues at coordinate 115,944 of PRKT01000968.1, forward strand.
CAATTATTTTTGATTGAATAATTTTTGTTGATAGAGCTTTATGTCTAAATGAATGTCACAGTATGTATTTTCGTTTTCTCGTTTTAGAATTTTTTTTGCTGTTTCATATAAATTTAATAGCAGATATCCTTATAAAGGATCACAGTCAGCGCATAAAAATCATCACATTATTGGAAATTGTGGTAAAAAAAATCTATTAAAATATTTTTAAAAAGGAAGTTCAGCATTTATTTCATTTTTACTAAAGTGTACTTCTGTTTACAATCAGAGCCATAAAAAACGTCTAAACATAAAAAAAAATTAAATTTATTTTTTTTTTTTTTAATTTATTTATTATTTTTTTTTTTGCTGATCATTAATCACAAAATATGAACGTTTCCGAGTTTGCTTTTTTATGAAACAATACGCTGCCTTAATTATCAATAAGTTTTTATTATAATTTACCAGTGGGAGTTCTTATATGAATGTACAGATTAAATATAGATTTTTTTAAGTTTGAAAATTAAAAATGAAATATAAGTTTTTTTTTATATCAAATATAAGTTCTTGAGGATCCTGGCCTGTTGGCCATAAAACTTAGACGAGCTCACTTTTGATCTCAGTCTCACATTAATTTTTCCTAAGGAATATATAATGGAAAAGTGAGACTGAGATCAAAAGAGAGCTCGTCTCAGTTTTATGACCCTCAGTTCAGGTGCTGAGACCATAAACCGAGAACAGATGTAAGTCAAAATTTTAAATTGTAGCAACTCTAGAAATTATTTTGATAATAAATTGAAATTTTCATTGTATGTTTGAATTTTATTGTACCGCACTATTACAAATCTTTAAACTAATACTTTAAATGAAACTTGAGATAGCAAAAATCAAAAATATTGCCTAACACCATTTCTACAATAGTCTTACAAACGCTTTAGAGATAAAGGTTTTCCTGAGAAAAAATATGAAGTACTCTGAGAGCGACACCCTAATTGTAAACAATGAACACATAACATGATCATGGAGTGACCGATGGAAATTGATGTGCGGATTTAAAAAAAAAAAGTAAAAGAACAACAGACGTCTGGGATTATGTTACATAATAATTCGAATACAAGGGGTACCAGAATAACGAAAAAACCTTTAGGTTATTTATACTTTCAAGCTAATCAACCAAGTCTGTTTTGCTAGTTGAAATTTTTGACACTAAAATGTGCGTTTCAATAGTACATTATCATAATGATTACATCTGATATGGTGACGTATGCGGGGACTTGCCAAAGTTTTTGAGTCCCAAGCATCAGGAAAGAACTCCTAAAAGGAACTTTGATACCAAAGATTTAGAAATATTTTTTCTACATAAGTGCATTTAATTTTAATTCCATTATTTTTATTTAATCTAATTCATAGATGCTTCTGCTATACAAAATGATTCTTAATTGATTTTTCTCGAGATGTTTTTTAGAAAAAAAATGATTTTTATGTATTTTCTATAAATAAAATACATTTCTGTAAAAAATTAGGGATGTCAACGAATATTCGAATATTCGAATATTCATTCGATGAGTTGATATTCGAATATAAATTTATGATTCGAATATTCGGATTTTAAGTATACAAGCATCAAAAAGAAAAAAAATCTGTCAAAAACTGAATCTTTATCAGAAATTGAGTCAAATTTTTATCGTCGACCAACAATAAGATTTTATTTAAAACAAAATTAAAAGACACTCCTCTTGGATTACCTTAAAGGTGTGAAGAGTGTGTTTATTAAAATAATATAAATTTATTCATTTGATCTTTTAATTAGAGGTATAACAGTGTCTAGTACTTAGAATTAGTTTGTATTGCTGAAAGGACACATTTTCTTAGTAACACACATTGATCCCTTGTTTATGTATACATCATTTAAATTCATGATCAGGAAATTAATTAGCCAAAATAATTGCTTTTAATGTTTCTACATTAGATAATTGTTCTGTGTGGTATAAATCTGTAGGGTTATCAGTGTACACTTTGGTAAGACGATTAATTAATCTGGAGCTAAATAAAAGAATCTTTTGAATTTTTGGGGGAAATCTTTTTTATTATATTTTGGATGTGAACTCTTATATTCTGTAAAATATTTTAAGAATATAATTATGGTGCATTAACAAAACTCTACATGAAATTTTATTCCAAAATAATGACATAAAACGTTTATTGCTTGACAAAAGAGCGAAGATATACATATTATAATGCAAGATGTATTTATTTTATCGAATATTCGAATATATTCGAATACTACTATCGAATATTCGAATATCAATTATTGAAAATTTTGACATCCCTATAAAAAATATGTTGGTCGATAAATTTACGTTTTTACGGTTATTCTGTGAGCTTAAAAATATACAAAAGGGTAAGACGATTTTTTTTTATGTGAAAAAACCTTGGGAAACATTTCTTAAAACTTGTGAAATTATTATTTTAAAAAAATAAGCATCAATTGCATTTTAATCCCTTAACAATTTTTAAAGGTTGATACGTTTGTTAAAAGTATTGCTCAATGAAGGATATGGAAATAACGAACAGTATTCAATCTCAACGTCCTTTAAATAAATATACAAAATAAGAGCAGAGCAAACACGGACCTCCGAAACATCAGAGGTGGGATCAGGTGCCATGGAGGAGTGAGCATCCCCTGCCGACCGGTCACACCCGCCGTGTGCTCGTTGTCATAATCAGGAAATAACGGAAAAAATCCGTGGTCAATTCAGTGTATAAATAATGGACTAACAATATGGTATGAAAAACGTCAGTCAGCATTTCATTCAATGATAAATTGTATTTGCTGACAAGGTCATTGTATCGACCATAGAATTTACGAAATGATGACTTTTAACGAGACTGTTGATATTCTTGTTTCATCAACTTGCTTGTCAATAATTTACCTCGTTTAAGAAATTGTTCATACATAGAGCATGCTCTTGCGTATCGAATCAAATGAGATATAAATACTCCGTATGCAGGTGATGAAGGTATATTGCTGCATAAGTAAGGGAAGTTGACGATAGAAAAGTTAAAGTCATCACGTTTATCATATAGCTTGATTGTTAGATTACCATTAGTGTCTTTTTCAAGTAAAATATCCAAGTATGAAGCAGAAGTGTCGGACTCTGTGGTATCTTTTATCTCAAGCTCACCAGGATATATCGTGTCGACGTAGGAATGGAAATTATCATTATTAATTGACAATACATCGTCGATATATCTAAATGTCGATATGAGAACATAAACTGTGTGTGTGTGTGCGGAGGACCCTTAAATAGAATTCGTGTTTTATTAGTAAAAATTTCAAGTAAATAAGCTAATGTCGAAATATATTTGACCTATACCAAATATTTTGTGCACTTATTAAGTCATGCTTTCGATTTAAAGAAAGCGGCAGCACTTATCAATTTAAGGAAAATATCCTTTATTTAGTTGAAAAAAATAAATGATTAAGATCTATTTTGCATATGCCCTTGCGGAAAAGCGATTTAATAAGGCACCTCAATATTAAAAATGCCAAACCTGTACCCATAAACGCGGTATAATTAATTAAATACACTCTCTCGATAAGTATAGAGTAATTTCACTTAACAAACGTTATATATTGGTATAAATAGTATACCTAATAGTTATATTCTGTTTATTAATGGAATGCTTTTTTTTTCATTTCAATTTTGTGTGATGTCATAGTTTATTACATTTTTTACCGTGAAATACTGTAATTTATTCATTGAATAAAAATGATATCCTGTCACAGTGTAAAAGGATATCAAAATGATATCCTGTCACAGTGTGACGAATATCAGAAGTGCGGGAAAACTCTCGATTTCCCTTCCTATAACGAAGATTGCTGTAAAAAAAATCTTCCTTGACCTAATATAAGATAGATGAAAATAAATAAACCATTCTGACAGCGAATAAAACTGTCAAAATTAACACAAAATATGTTGCTAAATCCATGTTTACAGTGTCTTTGCTTCACATAGGTATGACGTCTCAACTGCTCAACTATGACTGTATCACAAAAAGACAAAGGCAAGGGAAAAATCAAAGATTTTTTTTTTTTTTTGAAAATGTAATAAACAGAAAATTCAATATTTCAAATATCAAAAATCCTGTCCCACTCGTGAAATAAAATTCCATATTCAACTACAAATCATTGAATATCCTCTATTTACTTTGACCGTATAAGTTAGGCTCCGTCCCCCCTTTTCAGCCTTAAAGGTGCTGCAAAGTAATGATTTTGCTTACAATTTCATTGTTCAAATGCAAAACTATTTTGAAAAACCAAACAAAACCTGATAGTACACACAAATACTCTCAAGTAAATATAAAATATTTATTTTTAAACTTAAAACAATAGTTACATAAATTGTATCTTTAGAATCTTTAAAAGAGTTATATTAAGATAATCGATTGAAAATTTGGCAGCTCCAAGAATTCTCGAGTAATTAGAAGACTCAGATTTGCATGTTGATTTTGATAATATATTATATAAGATTACCCTTTTTTAAAAACGAGTTAAAGTTTTACATTACAATCAGACAATATTGCCTTAAGCATATCAAAAAAAGTGTACCAATAATTGTATAATAATACGACATTATCGATAATCAATACTACATGAAACATATTGGGATAACGAACAGTATTCCAGATCAAAAGGCCATAAAAATACAAAATAGGAGAAGAGCAAACATGGACCTCCAAAACGTCAGAGGTGGGATCCGATGCCATGAAGTAGTGAGCATCCCCTGCCTACCGGTAACACCCGCCGTGTGCTCCTTGTCATGATCAGGAAATAACGGAAAAAATCCGTCACCAATTCATTGCATAAATTATGGAATAAAAATTAGTATGAAAAAAGTAAGCTTTAATTGGCCTCAATGATAAATTGTACTTTCTGACCTTTGTATCGACCAAAGAATTTACGTATTGATGACTTTAAACGACCCTGCTAATTTTTTTTTTTCATCAAGTTGTTTATCAATAATTTACCTCGTTTTAGAAATTTTTGGTATGTAGAACATGCCCTTGCGTATGTAGAACATGCCCTTGCGTATCTAATCAACTGAGATATGTATTCTCCGTATGCAGGTGATGAAGGTTTATTGCTGCATAAGTAATGGAAGTTGAAGATAGAAAAGTCATCAGGTTTGTCTTCGAGCTTGCTTTTAAGTTTACCATTATTACTAAACAACCTTTTCAAACAATATATAAAAATATGAACAAGATGTGTCAGACCCTGAGGTATCTTTAATCTCCTGCTCACTAGGATCTATAGTATCAAGAAGAAGAATGGAAATTACAATTGATAATTGACATAACACATATATGGAATTCTTACGAACTTACTGATAGATAAAAAGTTCTAAAAATGTTTATGTAATAACCGGATGCTCTAATTCATTTTTAAATAGATAAGATAAAAGATAGATAATAATACATCATTAACAAAAATAAGTTAATTTAATGCAGTTTATTTCTATTTCATTTTAAGGAATAAAGATTAAAAAAAATATCCTCATGATCAGATAAATCTCTCATTTATTTTTGTAACAAATTCAATATTTTTGTAGATTTGTTCATTTTCTGGTAATGAGAAGCCTGCAATTGAGAAGCCATTCTTCGATAGGTTAGAATATTGTTTGTATCTACCAATTGATCAATGAGTTTTTCATGCATAACGTCGTTTGCGTCCTTTCATGTATGATGACTTCTTATTTTCATTTTCTTGCATAGGATTCGAGCCAACACTGCACATATAATGGTAAGAACAACAAGTGTTGAAACACTAGAAATAATTGCAGTTGAAACTCTTGAAAACCCATCATCTGTAGATAAAAAAAATCGGATTTTGACAATTTTTACATAAAAAATATTTTGACTGAAAGTAGGTAAAATATTTTTTACGTTTTGAAAGGCTTTTACAGTTTGAATTTATAATTTCCTCTATGTTCAGCCAAGAGGAAATGAATATGCGAACACACCTGATAATATATTTTGCCCTTAACCACTAAAGAGGATTTATTTGAAGCTGAACACTACTCGTAAAAAGGCATAATGCGCCATATTTTCTGTTCATCTTGCTATCCCCTACAACCCCTATAAAAGGAGCAGATATCTTAACAGGTATACGTATTTTGCTGTAGAGGTCCGAGTGTTGACATACATATCACTTTGCCCTGCTACTCGGTCGCAATGAAATTATCAAATATACGCAGAATTTTTTTTCAAAACAGGAGAACAGTATCATGACAAATACAAGTCACTAGATAACTTAGGAACAGAAAATACACATATAAACAAGTTATGAACGCAAAAATCTTAGACCACGAAAGGAATACTACATGTCTACTACGAGTTTCAAGTGCGTTATCGAGTGTAACGAAATTGAAGGGCTTATATCATTATAATATCCTATAATATTATTTTATTATTATATTATTTTGATAATTTATATTCCATTATTTCCCGTTCATGACAAGGACCACACAGCGGGTGTGACCGGCCAGCAGGGGATGCTCACTCCTCCATGGCACCTGATCTTACCTCTGATGTTTCGGAGGTATGTGCTTGCTCTGCTCCTGTTTTGTATTGTTTTATGGACTTTGATTTTGAATAATGTTCGTTATCTCCAAATCCTATTTATGAGAAGTGTTCAGCTTTACCGATTTTTATTTTTCATTTTGAACTCACCTCCATTTCGTTGGTCGGTGTTGACCAATTCTGAAATGATATAAACATATTCATTTTAAGCAATCTTTTAAATAAATATATGTCGTTGAATTTACATTTCTTTTCAGTTACGTTAAGTTTCGTTTAAATTTCAACTTCTTCGCTGATTTAGTTTTTGAAAAAAATCATATATCATATATAGGTACCGGGGTACATTAAAACACTGACGTACTGTATGACGGATCTGCTGTTTATCAAAACTGCACGAAAACTAGTATTTATCATATTTAAATCAGGTTGACCGATTCATAATCTATTTAACTTTTATATACAAAATATGCGTTTAAATTTTTAAAACTTATCTGTAATCTATTCCGATTGGATAAATTCGTAATATTCTGCAAAAATGGGCAACCAAAGAAAATTTCCATCTTATTACAACAAAATACAAAAAACCTTTCGAACAGAACAATCCACTCCACCCTGTCACACATCCCGCTTTACATTTTCCGGAAACTTTAAAACATGGTCTGTCGTCTTTACACTGACCACAGTCATACGAACAGTTTTGTCCGCAATTATAAATTTATAATCTTTGCATTCTGAAAGCCAAATTACTAATGATTACTAAGCAGAATAGAAAAAAAAATAGTACAAGAAGGGAAAGAAACTAGACCATAGAACGTACGTAATGGCGACTTAAAACGAGACTGCATGTTTATATTCTTGTTTTATTACCAATGTTCACAAATATATACATTACTGTCGCATTTGGTTCCATTCCAATGATCTTGACATCCTTCTGGACATACCCTTGTTTGATTATGACAAAAGGTCCCGATTCTACACTTACCACAAGGAAATTCACAACTTGCTCCTTAAAATCCATTTTTGCATACTGAAATAATGACCGTGAAAAATATAAATATGCATTATGTAATTCACTCTAATTTTGTAATATGCAAATGTATTATAACCAGAATCAGACGAGCTAAATTCATCTTGATGTCCAATGTTAATAGAATTGTTCACAGGAACAAAATAAAATATGGTTAACTAATAAATAAAATTATATACATAACCATCACAATGGGTTCCATTCAGATGATCCTGGCATCCTTCTGGACATATCCCTGTTTGATTATCACAAAAGGTCCCGATTCTACACTTACCACAAGGAAATTCACAATTTGTTCCATAAAATCCATGTTTGCATACTGAAAATAGCAACCATGAAGGAATATAAACATGCATTACGACATTAGAAAAAAGGTGGAATCCTCTTTTGTTTAAATACATGGACTTTTCGTTTAATGATCTAACAAACTTTCTGCAATGATTTTGAAAGATCTGTTGCAAAATATCTTTTTTTATATTTAATCACAAAACATGTCCTTAATGTTAATGAATTTCTAATTTAACTTAGATGATTTGTTATAATTTGGTTTTCTTACATAGTTTTATTTTAAGTTTTAAGTCTTGAAAAAGTGCACATGCTACTACACTCACTGTTACTTTTTGAGGTATTCCAGTTCCCCTGACATCCAACTGGACAAATTCCACTTGTTTTGTTACAAAATGTACCAATTGACAAACTCCACAACCTTGTGTGCAATCTGGTCCATAAAAGCCGTCTTTACATTCTAACAATTTTATTTAGATACGTGTATTAGATGAAAATGTACTTTAAGAGTCGAAAATTAAGGCGATAGTTAAAGCAGTGTTACGGAAGAATAGAAGCAAAATGATCGGATTTCTAAATCATTATGGAAAGTGCTACATGCCTTGTCAGATTCGGAACATCTTTAATTCAATTAGCAATTTCTGTATGAATGCGTGTAACACGAATATGTATGAAAGAGTGCATATTTAAATTAATTCAGGCTGTTAAAAGTATGATTTGTACTAAGCGTGGGAATTAAAAAAAGAAGCTGTAACAACTGTGGGATTTTCTCAACATCATAGTGATTTTTTTCAGTTTCATGTACCTTCAGTGCTTGAAAAGAAACGCATTCCCAAAATATTATAATGATATTTAGATAAATGTCCTTTTACCGGAACAAAACGGTGATTCAACGACATTGTCACTGCATCCATAGATACAGGATCCATTAAATGCATCGCAAACTGTATCGCGACATTTAGGGTTAGAGGGATTGCAATTTTCTCCATAATGTTTAGATGGACAACCTGAAACAGATAAAAAATGATTGAAAGTCTGGTATATAATTTATCCAGTGTCTTACATTAAGCAATTTCACTTATTTGTGTATTTTGTTAAAATATTTTGAGACTTCCTTCACCACAAAGTCTTACTTATATATATGAATAGATTACCAGTACATACCTATCACTTTATGCACCTACATTTGCAACCATTGAAATTTGCGAAGTTAAAGTGATAGGTAAAATACGTTTTATCATTTGAATTCAGGAGTTCTGTAGTAAAAACACCTTTCATTATTAAAGAATAAACTGTTTTGAAGAGCTAAAGAGAACCACATGTACTCTAAAGTTACAAATAACCTTGACTCTCTACTTGACAATATATACATGGTTTTTGGTGACCAAGTTTGAAATTTCCATGGGCACCAATTGCGTACCGGGTATAAGAAGATCTATTTTGTATTTATATGAAGCAGAAATTTGTTAAATCTCAAACGTAAAAAGAAAAAAAAACATTTCATGCAGCCTTAAACTCGACATTAAGATATATCAAGGACGATTTGGCAAATAATAATGGCTATTTTTTCTTCTGTTGACACGAGATATTCCGATGAAACAGAAATGAAAGTCTGACACATTTTATTCACCTTTGGATTTTTTACTTTAAAAAAACTTTAAGGGTAATCTACCAGCAGAAATTAGAGAAATCCTGATGTCAGATCACCAAGTCTTCAATCGTCAACATCCGTTACTATGCTCGAAATAGGAGTCAGACATATCTGCTTCATTTTTGGATATACTACTAAAAATGACGTTAAGGGTGTACAATTGTGATGTAAAACATTGTTTGTGATATATTTTTCATCGGGACAGAATTTTTAAATGTTGTTCTGTCTTGTAATACTAGTGATTCGTGTATTCGGGTGCTTCACATATCCAGCCGAATTGACTAGGAACCACAGCGTCCAGATAATTGAGATTCCATGGTAATTGATAAATCACATTAATCCCAGCACTGGATAGTAAATCATCATTAATTTCAGGTCTTAGAAAGGGGGTAGACGATATTTTGTATTGAAATCAAACTTTCAAACATCAGAATATTTTGAGTCTTAAATATGATAAAATGTTTGTTTTCTTATGGTACACGTCAGAAAAAGAAATTAATACAAGTAACAGCTTTTTAAAAAGCTTGCCTGACTAAATCAATCAATATCTGCATGAGGAATGATAAACTTTTGGAAGGATACTTTTGTGGGTTTAAGGCATGTCCTTGCATAATATAATGAGAACCTTGAGTACACTAAATCTTGATTTTATTTAACGTGTAAAAAATCGTCTTTAAACTGCATACTAAAGCTTTTTTTATTCTGTGGGTCATCTGGAATGGAGTAATCTGCCCTTTGATCTTAATTGATTTCAAACTAAAGATAATACCTATTATAAAATCTGTTATCAAATCATGCATTATCTTTAAAGATCGAGATAATTAAATACACATTCTATTGGAGTGTATTTTCTCCACTGAAGTTAAAAGTAGAAATTTGTGTTTATTATTTGTTTCCTTAAAACACGGAAGGGGGGGGGGGTGTCACCATCAAACATACATATTGAGAATGAATTATTGAATGAATTAAATATTTAGATCTTTGTGGTAAAAAAGTCCACGATTTCATACTTGTTTCTAATTTTTTAGTGTACAACTGAACAGAAACATATAGAAGATCATGAATCTGGAGATCAGGATTTGTTAAAGTGCGTTGTTTATTTTTATTGGACTAGTCAGTTTATGGAATAAACCAATCAGGGGATCGGAAAACAAAAAATGATTTCTTAGTGTTGCATGTTCGTATACTTATATAGTTGCATGTCCGTATACTTATATATACACGATATGCTGTTGTTTATCAAAAATGAGATAAAACATTTACTCGTAGATAGAACTTCTGAAGCATTAGAAGGAGGTTAAAAGGGCAAATCATATATAATTCCTTGGATATTAGCTCAACCATTCAAATTATAGTACAATCTAAGAAAAAGGCACGAAGATAGCAGCGACATTTGGCGCAGAAAGAGCTAATCACCCCTTTTGTAGAATATAAATGGACTGATCCAATAGTGTAGAACTGCAGAGAAAAGGACAGCTTGAAACAGTGAATCACAATCTGTTCAATGTCAAAAGAGTAAAGGGAGTAAACACCGGATATATTGCACCAGTAATATCCTTTTTTCTGAAATATGTTTCTTTTAAAATGCAGGCAAAGGTTTCCAATGTTAATCAACTTGCACAAAATCTACTCTCTAGGTATGATCGCATAGTTTTGGATCATGGAAATATTATTCCTTATACAGCCTTACTCCATGACGTCAAACAAAAAAAAAACAAATATTACGTTTAAAATTCCTTTGAAATTTGAAAACAAATCAACGTATTTGTAGTTTTTCTTTTCTATCAGTACCCGATCCACCCTCGTGAAACACAAAAAAAACTGTAAAATGAAATCTGTTAAAAGACCATATTAATTTTAAAAAAAATTTTTTGGAGGAGGGGCGTGGCTTCATGGGGGTTTTTACAAATATTTTCCGTTTTCTGCTGATTTCTATTGTTACAAACACACGTTTAACCAAATTTATAGAATTTTATCTCTTTTTATTTTTCCCTCAAAAGTAACAATTTTTGAAAATATATATAAATATCCTTTAAAAAAAAATTTAAAAAAAAATTCGAATATGTTAACTTTTGAAAATTTACTAGGAGATAGGGAAACAAATATATTATTTGTAGTTCTTTTATACTTACTATTCAATCCCTTAAACCAGTGATCAAATGTATACAAAATATTTATTTGCAATCCTCTTATTAAGATTATATAATTCAATTTTGTTTATATTCTCGCTCTCATTGGTCGATTTCCGAAAAAGAACGAAAATATTTTGTATAACCTGGTTTGGTATGGGGACACACCCCCTTGACGACCAGCTTAATCATCTTATCCATACAATCCCCTCATTTCCAGTCGGAATCCATGGAAAATTCAAGATTTAATAACTGTATCTTTAACTTCGAACACTTACTCGATCTTACCTCATGTAAACACACATCATGGCTGCTAGATCTATGGATCAGTTATTACCTCCCCTCGCTTCACATCACTTCCGTTACAAGGTTTGTATTAATGCGCAGTAAATTTGAACTCGTAAAAAGCAACACTATTTAACATCCAAGGTTGTGAAATTATTTTAAAATAAAATTCGAAGGAATGACTCTTATTCTTGGCAAAATTATCGAGTATAATCTGCTTTGGGTCAGTTCACGCTTTTTATTATAAAGCGTAAACAAAATGACAGATAGTTGAAGATAAAACATAATATGTAATGTTAAGCATAATGTTTAATCGAATAAACTTTACCTATAGTCAATTTTTATACTGATGGGTTGATTTTTTTTTGCTTTCTCTCTCTATAAAAAAAGAATAATAAGTAGACTTACTTGAAGTTCGAAAATAGATTGTTACGTAGGCAACGTTAGCCATTCTTTTGAGTGAAAATTTCCACCAAGCCTCCTTTCTAGAGTGATGAGCCCATGTCATACTGCATGTACTTTCACCGTTGTCATCTTCAAGCTTACCATCCACAGCATTCCCTGCTGGTTTGTAATAACCACCATAATATTGATGTGAAGAGGCCGTCCCTTTGTACGCTGGTAGTAGGCTAAGCTTATCTGCAATCAATTGAAAAAGAATATTCAAAATAAATCAAAACGCGGTTAAGAAGAGTCCAAACATTTTGTTCAGACTGAAAATTCATCAAGTAAATACGCAGTATTTAAACAATGGGAATAGTACATCCGGTAGTAGGCTTAGATTATCTGCTATCAATTGAAAACAAATATTGAAAAATAAATCAAAATACGGTTGAGAAGAGTCTAAAAAAAAATTTCAGACTTAATATTCATCATAAAAAAACGGAGCATTTGAACATTTGAAATTGTTCCTCTGTTAATAGGCTTAGATTATCTGCAATCAAATGGAAAAAAAAATAGAAAAAAAAAATAAATGCGGTTAAAAAGAGTCAAAACAATTTATTTAAACTTAATATTCATCATGAGAACAGACAATATTTGAACAATGGAAATATTACCCCAGCTTTTAGATACATGAACAACATTCCACAAAAAGATAAGGAACGTCAACCTTATAAAGCCTTCCATAGAATTTATTTTTCCATGTTACTTGCTCATTTGACAGTTCTTATAAAGAAATTAAATCTACAAAAAAAAAACCAAGAACGAAATTAATGCGATTGGATACGGGTTTTGTGCCTAGGAATGTTAATGGAGTACCTCTTTTCTATGATTCGCCAATGAAACGGAAATATAAAACTCTGTATACAACACGAAAACATACTTTCTATGATCAGTGGTATTTTACCCTCTTTGTAAAAGTGCCCGCCTCTCCAAGTATAGTAAGCATGAAAATTAAAATAATATCGTATGATACATACACACTATATAGAAGTTTCTTCATATTTTAATCGATTTCATTTTTACAGTATCTAAATATCTATATAAAACGTAATTTTAATCAGATGCCTAAAATACAGGTTCGACTGTATGAACATCTTAATGTTTATTTCTATGCTACACAGTATAAATCATCTTTCGGACTTTTTATTAATTGCTAAAAAAGCTTCTTTTTGTTTCTAAAGAGCGGAATTTACTTCGATGTATCGATGACGTATTGTAAATTAACAATGGTAATTTCCATTCCTACGTCGATACGATATATCCAGGAGAGATTGAGATTAAAGACACGACAGAGTTTGACACATATGTTTCATACTTGGATATTTTACTTGAAAAGATGTTAATTGTAGCGTATAAACAAGCCATATGATAAACGTGATGACTTTAACTTTTCTATCGTCAACTTCAATTACTTATGCAGCAATATACCTTCATCACCTGCATACGGGGTGTATTTCAACTGTACAGTTGATTCGATACATAGGACATGCTCTACATATGAAAAATTTCTAAAACAAGGTAAATTATTGACAAGCAAGTGAATGAAACAAGAATATCATCATTCTCGTTTAAAGTCATCATTTCGTAAGTTCTATGGTCGATACAATGACCTTGTCAGCAAATACAATTTATCATTGACTGACGTTTTTCATACTAATTGTTAGTCCATTATTTATACACTGAATTGACGACGACGGATTTTTCGTTATTTCCCCATCGTGACTATGAGCACACGGCGGATGTGACCGGTCAGCAGGGGATGCTCACTCCTCTATGGCATCTGATCCCACCTCTGATGTTTCGGAGGTCTGTGTTTGCTCTGCTCTTATTTGTATTGTTTTATTGACTTCGAGATTGAATACTGTTCGTTACTTTCATATCCTACTTAAGGGATCGACAGAGATGGACAGTTAATCCGCAAATTGTCTTTTTTTCTTTACAACACAACACAATATTAATGATCAAAATCACTATTTTTTTTATTCTTTTGAGAAAAAAGATGTAAATAGCTTGTTCAGTTAATTTATTTTGGACTTCTGAAATTTCAAGTTTAGTAATATACTGTAAATTTCTATTTATTGGAATTTTGATCTAAGGGCAGATCGCTCTATCTGCAGAAAAATACCATAGAATAAAAGCTCTCTAGTGTGCAGTGTAAATAGGGTTCTTAATCTTTCGTCATCATTTTACCTTAGTTTGTAAATGTCATTGGTTACTTAAGAGCTGTTTTATTGTAGTATTTATGTTAAATGATAAAGTTATTTAGAGAATATATATCATGACATATAAATCTTGTACCTTTTATCTCGGATTTTGCATGACTCAAGTTAGATTCTCTTCTTACAAATTCCATTACTTCTAATCAGGCAAACTTCCTTTTCTTTAATTTAAAAAGAGGAATGATTTTGATGATATTTAAAAGGACTTAATTTATGTTCGTTTTAAAGAATTATTGGCTAACCTAAATATCCACTCATTTATTGTAAGTAAGACGTGGATTTCACAATTTACCGTTACATTTATAGACAACCCATAGAAATTGATTGAACAAACGTTCTTCAATGTAAAGTTTGCTGTTATAGATAATAGTCAGTTGGAATCAGACCCTCGGTGCTGAACCATAACATTACTTGTAAAAGTGCTTATTTTATGTAGAAGTGCATATTTTAGTAAATGTTCTTATTTTATGTAAAAGTCCTAATTGTTTGTAAAAGTGTTTATTTTACGTTAAAGTGCTTATTTTATGCAAACGTACTTAAATATAACCCGTGTTCACTTGGGGTTTTTATTAATCTGGGTTCAACAATAAGAGAAAATGTTAGGATTGACCCGAAGTATCGTTTCATGGATACCATAATATTTGGTCTGGTTGAAATCTAAATTGACAGTTTGAATTATTAAATTGAAATGAATTGTAGGAATTCAATTGATAGTGTTTTTAAAGAAAGCCCAATTGTTTAAAATGTAAAACATTATATTTTTTCTACTTTACTTGTAGAAAGACTATTATTTGAGAGGGAAAATTCTAACTTCACCGTAACTTACCATATTTTTGCCATTTGGTATTATTGCCCCCACTCCTTCCCCGCGCATTTTCTCTCGAAAATAATTCTACTTTGTATTTTCAGTATATTAAGATAACATTTAATGTGTTTTGTAACACAAAAACTTCAGTCTTAAAACAAACATCAAACATCAAAACAATCATGAAACAATAGAATTTCAAAATACATCTGTGACGACAGCAGTGTATTAAATTGGCATGGAGTATGTTTCAAACTCAGTTTCAAATCAAATAATGCAACTATATATTCTCAATATTTTTATTATTTTTTTTCTTCAGAAATGTAGAAATCGGATCTAAAATGAAAGGAAATCAAAGTACTGTGAGTATTAAAAGACGGTAGTATGAATGATTTTGTTTGTTTAACGTTCCTCTCGAGAAAGCGAGGGATATTTTTTCTGGCTAGAAATTACTGCGACTCCAGAGCAAACTCGTTATGTCTAATGGCGACTGGCATTAAAGGAGATTAAATGTTGTAAGAATTTGTAAAATAATATGGAAACTAGTAAAGTATTTCAATTTCTCAGAATACACGTGCTTGTACTTTAATATATAAATATTTTTGCACTAAAGAGTAAGGTGTTAAGAATTCTCACTTTGATTTAAAATTTTCATTACACTTTAGTACTTTTTTTTCTATTAAAAAACAGAGCAAACTTTAAATAGTTATATGTATAAATAAACAAATTTTTAGATTTTATATAATGTGTTTGATAATGGATGATAATGCCAAAGTGTTCGAAGCAGCGTCACGTTTCCTCTTTGCTAAAACAAGTTGGATAATTCCAATTTATATTATGGAAATTCATTGATGCACATAGTTGATTTTCCCCACATTCTTTAAATAATCGCCAGGAGCCAATCAAATGGGACCTTGTGAAGATTTATTAGTAACAACGTAATGGGGACTATTTTACTACCATTCAACTGAAAAGCTATCTTAGGTATTGGCTGTTAACATTGACACCGTCTTTCGTTATTCCTAGAGCGATCTCGCTATGGAAACTCCCATTTAACTTAAACATGCAAGATAAACAAATTGAAGTGCTCTCGAAAGCGTAGTAACGTTATCAAACGTCGTTATTTTTGTGTGTTGTGTTTACCATTTTCCCATTTCGGATGTATGATAAACTGCCAAAAATAAAACAAATAACCTAAATTTTTCCAATAGATGAAACAAAAGATGAAACATAGGATACTGTTTACCAAAATCTATTTATTTCGAAATGATAATCGTGTATTGTTTTTGAAAGACGGGCTTTTTTTTATCGTGCGTATGTACATAAAAGCATGTTAATAATATTTTAATTTTTGTATTTATTTTATCAAAAGTATTTAGATACGCTAATATATAATGAATATTTACTTGCTAAAATTTACATCTTAAGGCGCCCATTATTTTTCGAGAAAAACGCTTTGTACATGATTTTAACAGATGAACCTCGTATACTGCTCGAAAAAGGAGAGAAAGATCGAAAAACAGAAAAACAAAACATTTTTCTGTCTCCATTTTTTCGTCGTCTCAAGTCATGGTCGGAGTCTGTATATCTATGTAACTTTATCCAGAATGGGAGAGGATCGTATTTTTGACCGTGGTTTGCGATAATGCTATTTCTCATAATATTATAATAATATTATATGCAATAACCCAGTAAGTCATTGTTCATTAAATTCGCAATACATAGCTTCGTGAACAAATTAAACGCAGACGACTGGCCTAAATTAAGCCCACTAAATTCTCATGAAAATCCTAATACTAATCGTATTTCATGCACATGTATTTGAATTCCATTTTTCGTACACATTTGAATTTTTTAGAGGCACGAAAGAGTCTCTAACAAGAGGCCCAGGGGCCACATCGCTCACCCGAGCAAATGGCTAGGAAAAAGCACACATCAGATCAGAACTGAAAGTTTACTGAGGGGGTTGGGGGGGGCTTGAATTTTAACCCCCAAAGGGGTCATGATTTGAACAAAACTTGAATCAATCCACACTACCTAAGGATGATTCCCTATAAATATCACTAAGCATGGCTTTAAAGTACTAGAAAAGAAGATTTTAAAAGGTTTCCCTAGAAATCCCTATATGTAAAACTTTTATCGGCCATTTGGCTCCACCCTAACGCCGGGGGTCATAATTTGAACAAACTTGAATCTACACTACCTGGGGATGATTCCATAGGAGTTTCATCTTTCCTGTCTCAATGGTTCTTGAGAAGATTTTATTTATTCCTAATTTCCTATGTTAAATTTTGATCGGCCATTTTGGCCCCACCCTACCCCTGGGGGTCAAGATTTGAACAAACTTAAATCTACACTTCCTGGGGATGATTCCATAGGAGTTTCATCTTTCCTGGTCCAGTAGTTCTTGAGAAGAAGATTTTTAAAGATTTTTCCTATATATTCCTATGTAAAACTTTGATCGGCCATTTTTGACCCACCCTACCCCTGGGGGTCATGATTTGAACAAATTTAAATATACACTACCTGAGGATGATTCCATATGAGTTTCATCTTTTCTGGCCCAATGGTTCTTGAGAGTAAGATTTTTTTATTAAGGCCATTATTTTTTCTCGAATTCATTATTATCTCCCCTTGGAAAAGAGCGTGGCCCTTCATTTGAGCAAACTTGAATCCCCTTTACCCAAGGATACTTTGTAGCAAGATTGGTTGAAATTGGCCCAGTGGTTCTTGAGAAGAAGATGAAAATGTGAAAAGTTTACGACAACGACGCCAACGACGCCAACGACGACGACGACAACGACAACGCCAACGACAACAACGACAGACAAGGGACAAATTTTGATCAGAAAAGCTCACCTGAACTTTTGGCTCAGGTGAGCTAAAAATGAATGAAATACATGGATAACTTTTGTCATTACAGTTTTGTATTTTTAGCATTGAGTAATTATTAAGTCGACCGTTAAGTCGTTTTTGAATCCGAGATAATCAGGCAATGTCTTTTATATTTTTAAAAATGGAATGGTATTAAACTTAAGCAAATTTTATGGCATCGTGTATACAACCCTTTTATTAACTGATTAAGATGTCGTGATTTTTTTTCCCTAAAATGCATGTGTTCATTTTTCTTATATATAAGTAGCACTGGAAATAGATATTAGAAATTTTAACAAATAAAAATAAAAAATCATATAAAATAGTATTTAAGAAACAGCCGTAAGTATGTTGTTTAGCAATTATTATTATTATAATTTGCTTTGGGAGTTAAAAAGTAAAACAATTATCTACAAATACTTTTCATCAAATATTCTGACTAAATATTATTGTAATTTTCAGCTAGTACAATTTGTATACAAGCTGACTTTTCCCACATGTAAGAAAACAAAAAACAAAAAAATGTGTCCGAATTGACTTCTGTAAATTGGATTTTTTGGCATGTTTTATTAAATGTTAATATTGTCGCTTTCTTTACGTCAAGCTTAAAACGTAAAAAAATAAGGCTCCTTAAAAATTCAACCTTGGTTTCTATCCTTAATCCAGATTGTTCATACTAGTGTCTTAAAGGTCGGTTGGATAAAATTTTGTTGAATTTGTAAGAAGCAATTTTTTTAAACAGGGATATCTTAAACAAGAAAAATCTATCAATCATATGTAATTTTTTATTTAAATATATCTTATATTGAATAGAAAGGAATTTTGTTCAAAATAATTCTTAAAATAAGTTTTAATCGCGATTTCTAAGCTGCATTCAATTTAAACTTAATATAATAATAATAGGTTATTTCGAAATCTTTATTAATTTGCATATTAGAACTGGAATCTTACGATTCTTTATTTCATTAGAAATGTGTCAAGAAGCATAAAACTTATTTTTTTTAAAAAAAACGTTATCTAGAATTTTATTAACAACACCCCCCCCCCCCCATCCTCAATTAAATTGCATTTTTGAAAAAAAAAAACTTGTTTTCAAATATAAGTTGTCAAAATTTTTATTTAGATGTCCTGTGTGGTGATGTTCCTTTTTGGAATTTTAAAAGTCTTTTTAAATAAACAAATATTTATTATATGCAGAAATTTTTGTTAAGTGTTTTCAATTACATATATGAAGTATTTTATCTTAAGTTTATTTATGGTACATGTATTAATGAACACGATATTCATAACAACATTCTAGTTTGGGTGAATTAACTGAACTTGAGTACAAAATTTTATCAGTAAATATTAATGCATTTTGACACATCAAGTTAACACAGGTAAACTCTACCTGGACCCCTAGAGTACTTCTTAATTGAAGGTGATAATTAAATAGCTGTCATAATGATTAGGCGTTCAGGGAATAAATGGCTAGAAATATTTGTAAATATTAAAACAGAACTGGATAGATTAGTAATAAATATCTTAATGCACACAAATTATGATGATAAATATGTTATTAAATTTATTGATTAGAGAATGAAAGATATATACATCCAAGAATTGAGAGTTGAAATCGACAATATACCAAAAGCTAATTTGTACAAATATCTTACAGATAATCACTGCTTTCAATATTACATTATCACACCTTTAAGTGTTAGAAAGAGAGAAATAGTTTCAAAGTCTAGGATGCCTGAACACAACTTTTACATTGAAAGAGGTAGATTCACGAATTTCAATAGAAATGATAGAAAATGCATTTTGTGTACTCTAAATGAAATATAAGATGGATTTCATTTCATTTTACAATGCCAAACATATGAAAATTTAAGGAAGAAATATATTAAAAAATATTATTATAAAAGGAGTAGGGTATGTAAATTTATATAATTACATAATGTTCAAAATGTTAGGGAATTAAGAGGTCTGAGAAGATTTTTAAAAGAAGCATTCATTGCGGGAAAGTAAAATAAATTTATCATAATAATGATTAATATCGATTTACTTATATGATACATGTGTTACAATAATATGAATGTATAGATATGCATATTTATCAATGATTGTGTAAATACATTGTAATATATGTTTACATGGTAATTGTGTATATTGTATGCAATTAATATGTTAATCTGATGTATCTACTGATACGAGGAATAATAGAATTGAATTGAAAAATTGAAATATTAAGAAAAAAATAAGAATTTTTTATTTGATACAAGAGATATCTGAAAATGGAGGATGCTTAAAATCTCTCTCTCTCTCTCTCTCTCTCTCTCTCTCTCTCTCTCTCTCTCTCTCTCTCTCTCTCTCTCTCTCTTACATTTTTCGTTTTATTAAAAACATATGACAGCATTTTATTTAATTAAATGTTTAAAGATACATGTGGAAGTTTGTTAAAAAAATCACCATGAAAATATAAATAACATATAGATAAATAATATTATGCCACTAAGATTTTAAAATACGAATGTATTTATGCAATACATCGACATACCTTTGTAAATTAAAAACATTATTTCACACGGAATCGCGTTATAGTTCGGAAATTTACGACTCCTATGTATGGTTGTTACAACTGTGGTAATTATTTCATTCTATAAGTTGTTGTTTTCACTTCTAAAGTCCATATCATTTTACTAATTAAAAAAAATAAACCTATTTATTTTATTAGTAGATTACGATTACTTTTATCTTTCATACTACACGCGTTTGGTAACAATTACACATGTTTAACAGCATTAAAAATCGTGTTATCATAATAATAATTTAAATCATCCTACGTATGTGCAGAAAAAAAAAATGTTTTAATCATTTATTTAGTTATTGTTTATTTATATCTCAGCACCGGTCATTGGAACATTTTCAATGCAAGGAAAAGATCGGAGGAGTTCCGAATAAATCGTTCATCTTACGTTCACAATTTGTTCACAGTTCACTTTGCGCTTGCATTTGCGCTCCATTCGCGTTCTGCTTTCTGCTTTCGCTCACCGCTTACCGTTTACACATCGTTCACCAAGTTCCGTTCAGCGTTCACACATCGTCCACTCACCGTTCGTTTTGTGTTCGTTCAGCGTTCGTTCTCCGCTCAGGTTGGAAAAAAAAACGTTTCAGGGACCGTACCGAGTTCAGGACAAAGGTTGCAAATCTTCACAGACAGAAGTGTAAAATTATTGAGAGAAAGTTAAACAACATAAATCAATCCATTATTTGAAAGATAATACAGATTATTTATCCGGTGATGACACATGACGGACAAGTGTATATCTTGTTGCTACAGACATTAATGTAGTGATCAAGCTTCAAGTGACGGATTATTCAGTGGTAATAAAGTCTCCTCACTATTTCATTACTGTATGCATTGGAAAGGTATACTGATTCCTTGTCCAACACAATTTAAATCCTTTTCTATCTATACATTTTTAATGTAAAGAATCATTCCATCTTCCATCCATAATTTATAATTATGTAGTTTGTTTTCAAGTTTTCTTATTTACTTTTCTTTGTTGAACACTTTATTTTGCATTAGTAAACATTTCTGCAAAGGAATATACAATGTGTATTCTGTTTTCATTTAAACAGCCTCTGCTGAAAGAATACAACGACGTGTCACATCAAAATAATATTACAGTACGTACACTTATAAATGAAGTTTGGACACGTATTTATATACCTTGTTTTTATTTTATTTTTCCAGTATCTTTTCCTCCTGTTTGTTGTGAATTGGAACCTACTTTAATATCTGTGTAGATTGCACTCTAAATAATTTTATAAATGTGTAGAGTAGATGGAAGTTGTAGGTTCATATGCTTAATGTTTTGTGATCTTCATGTTTTATATTTTTTAAGATAATTGGCAACAGAAGGAGATTTCCACATAAAGATTATAGAATAAATACAAACTCATAAAATACATCATCAACCTTCTTCATGAAAAAGCAAGATGCAAGAACAGTTGCATTATTTGACTTTTGGAAACGGGAGCGGTTGGTATGATAGCATTTATGATTGCCTGTATATACATGTATCACATTAGTTTTAAAATATTAAGAACTGACATTTTTAGCGCCGTATAATACATTATTGAAGTTTAGCAAAACTGAGCTTGAAATTGTTTTAATATTTAATAATGAAAAACAATTGACATATATATATATAACTGAATTATCAAGTTTACTAGGATTACTAGAAATTAAAAAAGAATGACAACCATATAAACTAGAATATTCCGAACACTATTAACGTGTACAATCTTATCCGTACAATCTTAAAGAAATAAAACCGCTTATTATTATTATTATTATTCCATTATTTTGACGTCATTTTGACATCATTGATGACTGAATTTAAATAAAAATTTCAACAGGCAGTGGATGGTTAATCTTTTTAAATGACATGTACGAGATGATATAGGAAATAATATGATTTTCGTAATTACTTTTGTTGAGGACATATTTTAGTTTGTCTTTAATGGAGAAACTACGGATTAAACAGTGAGGTGGCCATTTTTTGGCAGAAACACATTCATGACTTGAACAAAGAGAAAAAAGTATTATATGCTTCATTATTCTTTTGGAGGACGCATCAAGTATTTTTCTTTTAATCTATGTCGATATGATGAAAATGTCAGAAGAAAAAAAGAATTAAATTGAGTGATGATTGACGTTTTCCATACTACACGTGAGGCCATTATTTACCAAATGAAATGTCTGCAGTCTTTGGAGGTTTACACGACCATGGCATGTGGCAGGGGAAGCTACCTCCTTAATGACACCTGATTCCATATCTTTTTTCCAAGGGATCCATGTTTGTCATTATTTCGTATTCGTTTATGATTTCATTGTAGACACATCCAGGAGTAAGCGGGTCAATCATCCTTTATATCAATTTAGCAAAGCCTTAACAATATTGATGTATGTTTCAATTTCTAACCACTGATCTCTCTCTCTCTCTCTCTCTCTCTCTCTCTCTCTCTCTCTCTCTCTCTCTCTCTCTTTGATAATGTGTTGCAGTTAAGCTAAATTCCCTCTTAAATGTTAATTTCTTCTAAGATTGTACATTTTGAAGCACTCAGTTATTCACTATTAACAGATTCTGTATTTCCATAAGTATTGAAACCCTTATAAATAGGTTCGTTAAGCGTTTAATGCATTTCGTTGTACTCATACGCGTCGCCGTCGTATTGTATACATAGTTGATCATAATTCTCCGTATCTTTTTTATCTTTTTGAGTTGTATTTTCAGTTTTATTCATGTCTGTCGGTGTGTCTGCTTTTCTTCTTTGCTTACATACTCTCCAGATTCCGAGGGCAATGAGAATGATGCTCAAAAGCGTTGACAAGATGGATATGATAATATTGATGTATGTTTCAATTTCAAACCACTTATCTATCTATCTCTCTCTCTCTCTCTCTCTCTCTCTCTCTCTCTCTCTCTCTTTGATAATGTGTTGCAGTTAAGCTAAATTCCCTCTTAAATGTTAATTTCTTCTAAGATTGTACATTTTGAAGCACTCAGTTATTCACTATTAACAGATTCTGTATTTCCATAAGTATTGAAACCCTTATAAATAGGTTAGTTAAGCGTTTAATGCATTTCGTTGTACTTATACGCGTTGCCGTCGTATTGTATACATAGTTGATCATAATTCCCCGTATCTTTTTTATCTTTTTGAGTTGTATTTTCAGTTTTATTCATGTCTGTCGGTGTGTCTGCTTTTCTTCTTTGCTTACATACACACCAGATTCCGAGGGCAATGAGAATGATGCTCAAAAGCGTTGACAAGATGGATATGATAACTCTTGAAATCGGTGACATCCCACTATCTTGATAAAGAAAACCAAATCCAAATCATTATATGAAGCTGATTTTAATTTTTCCTAAATATTGGAGAAAAAATTGTAGAAAAGCAGCAAAGTTTATAATATTTATATCTTTAAAAGATGGATGAAATTAACTTTAGCAAACGTATTTAAAATGAATATTCGCCACTTGAGAAAAAAGCAAAATCTTTTATATAATCAGTTTTTAGTATCAGCAACATATTCTTTATAGAAAAAACTGAGAAGAGTCGTAGTGGTCGCAGTATTTATCTACGTTTTAGTGACCCTCTTGTTCTTCAACAGCAGGTTTTATCTTTTTGTAGTACAATGTATAACAACGACGAATAATATAAATTTTTCTCTCACCTGCGTTAGAAACAAGATCCTTTGAAGATACTAGAAAAAAGTCAAATGAATAAATATGTACATGTTAAATATTTCTTGCTTATATTTGCGGTGATTAACTTTTATTGTATGAATTATGAAATACAAATACACACCGAAAAAATTGGTTGATCACTAAATTATGAACGATCGTTATCAAACCTTTGGAACCTTTAGAACACAAATGTCCATTCCAGCCTTCCTGACAACCATTTTTACACGTTCCGTTCAGCTTGGAACACGGATCTCTATTGATACAGTGGCCACAGTCAAAGTCACAGTTTGGTCCGTATCTGTAATCCTGACACTCTGAAAGATGATTGCTCGTGAAACATACATTAAGAAACTCAAACAGATTTTAGTTGAGACTGCCAGTTATAGAATGATTATTAATTATCAACAATTAGGTATGGCAATCTCAGCCCTCCCCCCCCCAAAAAAAAATTTAAAACCTCTACTATATACCCTAACAAAAATAATAGTATAGTTAAATATAGTTAACTATAGTAAATCAAAATGTCAAAGTTTTTGTCAAAGTTTTTTAAAGTGTCAAAGTTTTCGCCAAAGTTTTTCAAAGTATCAAAGTTATCACTATAGTAAATCTAAGCTTTCAAAATGTCAAAGTTATAACTATAGTTGACTATAGTAAACTATAGTTAACTATAGTAAACTATAGTATTTTTTTTGGTTAAGGTAAGTCGAATAAACATTTCGATCACTAATTATGGTCGCTCGCTTTGTGGACGCAATACAAGCAAAGGAATGCATGAGTTTTCAAATAACGTCGGCATCAAATCAAAACTTGAATAAAACATTTTTAATTTATGTATATTGCTTTTATTGTCAACAGGGAACGGTTGATCTTCAATGACTCAATGCAACTAACAAAGGCTTTTTAGAACCTGACAGATAACATACCGTTACATTTGGATCCGCCCCAATATTCCTGACACCCGCCAGGGCAGATTCCTGTACTGTTGTCACAGAATGTCTCATTCCTACATTTACCACATATGCTCGTACAGTCTGGGCCGTAATATCCTTCTCGTGAACAGACTGTAAAATTTATACTGAATCATCGTAAGCTGACAAAATCATAGTTGTATCTTGACTCTAAAAAAGTTCATGGATATGTCAAATGTTTAATTATTCTATTAAATTTTATTAACAAGCGCATACTCCACGTACGATCAAATTTCGTGCGAGACATTATTTTCACCAGCTGATGCATCGCCCTCGGTAGAGCTTTTGAGTTGCGAAGTAACCGTATAAAACGAGGTCCCCTGTCGCAGAAGATCCAATATATTCAGTGGCCCTGATTGCTGAGTATAGATAAAAATTTGCAGCTCTCCACTGGCTAGTGGAGGCGTCTCCATATAACTGTGAGAGGCAGATTGAGGAATTGTTTGAAAATGAAAAACGTGTTTTATTATTAAACGGATTATTTACAGCTTTTTAATAGTCAATTTATACCAATGTATATCCTTTATTTAGTGCAATTATTCATTATCTATCAAGAGAATGTATTTTATTAATTACCGTATGTCGTATTTTTATGTACAAGTTACATATATTTTACATCGAGATGCCTCATAAAATCGTACTTTCGCAAGAGCATACGCTGAATAGATCATGACCATTTTTTTTAAATACAGATAAGGATATTTCCCTTATCTTGAAAAGTGCTGCTGTTTTTTTTTTAATCGAGGGCGTAATTTTATAAGTACACAAAATAGTTGATAAAAGTCAAACATAATTCGACAATGATCTAATTACTTGATTTAACTATTAAAACGCAAATTCTATACAAAGCAGCAACACCTTTCAGAAACTACAAAGTATTCAGAAACAATTAATAGCTTGAATTTTTAATTTCAACTAGGGTATGCCCTTGCGATATTGAAATTTGTTAATGACCTACATTCGGTATACGATTATGTACTCATCACGTAACTGTCCATCGATGGACAAAACTTCATACAGTACAGATTGGGTCATACTATGTTATTTTCCATAAGTATTAAAGTTTTGTGATAATAAAACAGCTTAATTAAAATAAATTCAGTTTTTAAAAAATCCCCCTTTTTGCAAGACTATTTTTCGTTGATTTCTCATAGTAGGTCTTAACAGTGCTGCGAAGAAGCATTTTAAATATATACAAAAATCACATCTGAAAACATATGACGCTTACCATCGCATTTGTCTCCACTCCAATTATCCTTACAACCCTCTGGACAATCCCCTGTATGTCTGTTACAGTAGGTACCTGCTTTACATTTCCCACAGGGCTTAGAGCAACTTGGGCCATAAAATCCTTTTACACACTCTAAGTAAAAAAAGAAAAACGTCTGCCCATTTTTTCTCGAAAACTTAAAACAACACAAAATACATTTATCTGATGTCAACAGTATAAAAAGTTTATTGGGCCATTTAAAAAAAAAATAATCGCATTTTCCTAAACTTTCTTCTTTTTGAAATGTCCATGTGAAAAGACAGATATTCTTAAGTTTTAATCTTTGTTCTCTTTTTATATTAATCTTATGCTTACTTATCGATCTCTCGTAAAAACAAATATGTAAAACTTAACCATGCATAGGGAATCAAACAGAAAATAGTATTAAATAAAAACAAAACACGTAGCTCCTAAATTCTTAAAACAATCTGCTTTAGATCTATGATTAAGCCTACCATTACAGTTTGGAGGTTCCAATAGAGAATTACTACATCCGATTCTACAAGATCCATTAAACACGTCACAATGTCCTCCAACACATTTACTGTCACAGAATTCACAATACTCGCCAAAATGGCCGGCCTGGCAACCTTGTAAATATAGATAACGAATTAGAAAAGCAATGGAGCACTGCAGCAAATATATGTTTATGATATTACTTCTCAAATTATAGCCGGTCTAACAACCTTGTAAATATCAAAAATGAATTAGCCAAAGCGATTCAGCCATACAATAAACACGTCTTAAATGATAAAACCACAGAAATAACATACAATAAATTAATAATTTGTACAAACCCATTACTAGGACCTCACAGATTTCAATGGAAGCAAAGTCAGGTTCATAACCCTCACAGGTTGTAATAAGTGGCGGATCCTTAGAAATAAATAACGCCACTCCTTTCGCCTCCCCGTCGACTGTTACATTCATCACTTGTGAA
Organism: Saccostrea glomerata; assembly: GCA_003671525.1. Taxonomy (NCBI): domain Eukaryota; kingdom Metazoa; phylum Mollusca; class Bivalvia; order Ostreida; family Ostreidae; genus Saccostrea; species Saccostrea glomerata. The sequence goes on from PRKT01000968.1 coordinate 143,644, forward strand.
GGACAGGTGGAGGAATTCTGGGTAAATATTTTAAATCCGGTGCCATATGACGGCGGGATGAATGAGGAGTCATTGAACACATAAATCGAAGAACCCGTATGTCTGTTCACAACTGGAAACATTTATAAATTAATCAGATAAAGAGAGGATAATCAATGTTTTGTAGTTGGATATGGAATTTTATTACACGGGGGAAATACTAAAACTTAAAAAGAAAAAACCATAAGAATTCAGTCTGTAATCAATGATAACAAATTATTCTTACTTGATTTTCTGAAGTGGATTTCTATGTATGCCAGATTCGACATAATATTAAGTGGTAATTTCCACCAAGCTGTTGTGTTATTTGATCTACTTGTAATGCTGCAGCTTTCGTCATTTTTTCCAGGATTGATTTGGCCATCAACTGCATTATATGAATCCCATTTATCTATGTAGCATGAGCTCATGGAAGGCGACCCTCTGTATTGCCATAGTCGAGCAAGGTTTACTAAAAAGGAAAATGAAAATCCTTGTGCGTCAGCCATACACCTATTTCTTAAAAAAGCTATAAACTATTTTCCATTTATATCTTTTATAAACAAGATTTATCCATGGAAAAAAAAACATTCAAACTTGAAATTATATTGCCCTTTATTATTAGTTGAATTGTTCAAATGAACACACGTTTTGCATGTTTTATAACATTAGAAAAGGAGAAAGGTTTTATTGTTGTCTGCTATTTTATCCTACTGCACTATAATTAATGGATTTATCCTTAAGGGCGTAAGATTGAAATTGAATAACATGTGAAAACTACTGAAATTGGAGTCCACACTCATTTATGAAAATGATATTTGAAAAATAATTTTATCTACCACTTTATTTATACGCAATTAAGTCAACAGTTTGATTCGATAATAGATCACATTTATTTTGTTTTTTTTATGATACTTACATGTACATCTATCTTTACGACTTTTTTTAAAGTTCCTTTTTGGTCTAATGACGGCGATAATTGTTCACAGTATTTGTATTTTAGCTTGAATGGTAAATGTATACCAAACATATAATGATGCTATAGATTAGAAGGGAAAAATTGTGGTAAAAAAGTTCAAATATTCTTTATACACATATTTTGCAATAAGTTTGACAAAAATGGATTTTTTTTATCATGAGGAAAATTGAATTCTGTTTCATTTGTTAATTTACAATAAACCATTATTATTGTTTCAATGTGTTGTCCTTTGATCGGATGTATTTCCCTTCCCTATGGATGACTAGAAAAGGATAAATGAGATACTTGTAAAAGTTATCAAGGCCTTTGAGAGATTTTTCAAAATTATTTTTTTCTAAAACATGATTAGGTCAAAGAAAAAAAAATCGTCGTAAAGACTCAAAAGCTATCTAAATTGATTTTATATTCTCAACTAAAAGATTAACTTATGCATCGTAAAAAATATTATATATACTGTTAAATAGCCTATTATAGTCGCGTTGTTATTCACATTTGGATATTCATAAAGGTAAAGCAACTTTTTGAATAATACTAAATAATAAACGAAAATATTTTTATGCAAAATACAAAGAATATGTATGACTTTAACAATGCCTAGTCTTATAATTCCGAATTCGAGATTTTGTATATAATATCACAACTTATATATTTTTTCAGCATTTTACACAAAAATTCCTACGTTGATACGATATATCCTGGTGAGCTTGAGATAAAAAATACCACAGAGTCTGACACATCTGTTTCATACTTGGATATTTTACTTAGAAAAGACGTTAATGGTTATGTAACACCAAGCTATATGAAAAACGTGATGACTTTCACTTTTCTATCGTCAACTTTCCTAACTTATGCAGCAATATACCTTCATCACATGCATACGGAGTGTATATATCTCCGTTGATTCGATACGCAAGAGCTTGCTATACTTATGAACAATTTCTAAAACGAGAGAAATTATTGACAAGCAAGTTCATGAAACAAGAATATCAGCCATCTCGTTTAAAGTCATCATTTCGTAAGTTGTATGGTCGATACAATGACCTTGTCAGCAAATACAATTTATCACAGAGTCAAATGCCGTCTGACGTTTTTCATACTGATTGTTAGTCCATTATTATACACTGAATTGACGACGGAGTTTTCCGTTATTTCATGACTAGGAGCACACGGCGGGTGTGACCAGTCAGGAGGGGATGCTCACTCCTCCATGGCACCTGATCCCGCCTCTGATGTTTCGGAGGTCCGTGTTTGCTCTGCTCTGATTTTGTATTGTTTATGGACTTTGAGATTGAATACTGTTCGTTATCTCCATATCCTTCTATATTTAAAATTTTGTTTCATCTTAAAGTCATTGAAACTTTAAATTTTTAATGGGTTTGATCGACACAGCTTTGCACTCTGACAATGTTTACTTCTATTCTCGATACAAGGAAAAGGGGCAATATTGTTGTGTATTAATGAAAAATATTAAACTTAAATCAAGAAAAATAATTATATTCAGATTAGAGATGTTAAAAAGCAAAACTCCTTCAAAAGTATCGCGGCAAGTGTTGTGTACAGACTTTAGCAAATTGGTCATAGCCGTTAAACGTACATAGTTTTTGTAAACATAGTACGAGCTATGTCATTGTTGATGTCTACGATTCACGGGATGCGTTCAGTTGTTAAAGTCTACTAACCACAACAAAGCACAACGAAATGGATTGACAATATATTGTGTGTATGTTCTGCTTACGAACATTTCTCCTCTGAATTTTCTGGATCATATATCTTTCATGTAAACACAACAAGATAACTATTTTCCTAAGTATTAACAATAAAATTAAAATTTGTGAAAGTGCAAAAATGTGTCAATCAAACCCGTCTAAAAATTTGAAGTTTTGATAACTTGTCGATAAAATAAGATTTTTAATTATTTTTTTTTTTTTTTTTTGCTATAAAAATATATGTCATAATATTATTCAGAAAATATTAACCTTTAAGATGAAGCAATCAACTGTTTAACATCCTAATTTCTTAAGGACCATCTCAAAAATTGTTACATTTTACTATTGGAACTGATTTGTATTGTTAGAAAAGCGCCAAAGTTTCACATTTTTTCAGATATGTTTTTGTATTTCAGCCCTAGGGATTTTCTTTTCTTAAAAAATAGGGTATCATTTTTTGAGTTTTATTGGGATGTAAAACGGGTTGGTCACGTGATCAAATCCCATAAAGCCCGAATCCACTAAACATGCGTCGACCCTTTATGATATCACTGAGAAATTACGTCGAACGTTTATCCATACGAACATCTATGACCTCTTGATCCCATACCTGTATTTATACAGTTATAAAAAAAAGCTTGCTTTCAGTAGTGTTATATAAAGGAAAACATTTGCAAATGTAGATAGATTCAAATACACTGTACATGAAAGTTATTGTAGAAGGTCACCAATTTGTAAATTTTTTTTGACTTTTTTGGTTGATCAAGGTATTATTACATAGTCATTTTTTCCTAATGCCTCTTCTTAATTTGCCCTTTGCGATATGTACTAGCATTTTGGATATATAGGCGCAGATGATTTTTTTTTGTAAAAAAGAATAACAATGTTTAAATTGCAGGTATGTTTCTTTTGATGTTCTGTCAATATAGATTCAATGAAATGTCCGTGGACGTCTTCAATACTCGAGCGAGTTATGTGCCATGCTTCAGCACCAGTTGGGTATGTTTAAGCTTTTCCCGCCGAAATATGGCTGAAAAATTGCCGACTTGGCGTAAAAAAATCAATCAAATCCTTTAGCCGACCCGATCTTATTTTATTTAATCAGAATGAATTCATTAAATTTCTTAAGGACATAGATTAAACAGTTTCTTTGGCTTTCAAACGCGATGAACTTTTAAAATGTCAATTTTCAATTATTAATGAAGAATGTTTTTTTCTTCCATTCATATGCAGATTTGATTTACCTGAATTTGTATGTTAAATGGATATCAAAAACCGTCTTAAAACCAGCTTTCTTAAACTTTTATGGTTGTTAAAATGACCTTTTCAGCAAATATAACCCATCAATTGGTCTTACATTAGAGATAATTATTTATATCAATTGTTACGTCGTTGTTTTATTACTAAATGCGACACTTGTTTAAAAATCCAGTTCATTGCGGCAGTATCCAGTCAAGAGGGGAGGGAGACTTACTCATCTTAGGTACTTAAGCCAAGGTATGAAAATAATGATAGGGCCTATTTTGTACTTTTTGAGATTTCTTACGGACTGATTCATGTTCCATTTCTTCCATTTTTGCTATATAAGAAAAAGACTTTGCGACATAGATAACAATTTAAGTAAAAAGGAATATAACATTAAAAGCAGGATGCTCCCTTTAACATTATAAAAGTATAAATAATAAAACAATAGCACTATGCAACGGCAAACATGTAAGCAAAAAAAAAAATTCTAAATACTTAGGCTTTCAGAAGGTGAAACTAATAGGGTCCCGATTAATATAGCTTCCACAACAAGCAACATCTTCTTCTTACTAAAACTACCGCGTTAATGATATGTCAATGTATACTGATAGCATTTCGTGTAACGAAAACGCTTTTATCTTTATTTATTCTTTTTCGATTCATTCTTAATTTAATCTCATGTCATTGTTTCATCTTTAATTCACTTTCAAGGAAGAAACATTTGTTTGTGATAAATAATGTTTCATGTTATATTAAAATCGGGATGTAAATATCTGTTTCATATGTGATTAAATCCTCCATTTTAATCACCAGTCAGCCATTATTTACATTCCGATAAATGTTTTAAAGTGATACCTTATCACATAGATTTGGATTTGCGGCTGTTCTCTAACAAAAAGTTGGGTACTTTTTTTATATCAATCCAGAAAGTGATTTTCAGACTTAAACGGTCCATGTGTGTGTTGGGCACAGCGACCTCTTATTGTGTCAATCTGAAAGGACATAAACCGCTTATGACTCAACAATGATTGTATATTGACTTGGCGAAACTGCTTTTACACGGTTGTAAATCACCTTATTCAAAAAGATTCACTTGCAAATGTAGCTGCAGAAATGTAACCCTCTGATAAAATATATATTGACACACCGGAGAGCTAAAGCGCCATCCATTGAAAAAAAATATATACTAAGTATGTATTGCGCCCAAAAAAGTGCATTCGTTTATGGATTAGTTCTTCCAAATTCTGAACTCAATTCTAAAAGAAAAGAAAAAGATTTTATTAAAGTCCGTACTACTCTATCAATTACTCTCGTAGTTTACAACTGCACAATGCGCACTGGACCGAATTTTCTTGCAAACTAAAATGACAGTATAGGCAAAATCTTCGATGATCTCAATTTCAGGGCCAGGAGGTTTATAAAAAAAACATTATACGGAATGTTTTGTCGCGAAAACAGACAAAGAATATTTTAGGAACACACGGTTAGTAATATTTTGAGTTAACAGATTTGAAAACATAGAGATAAATCGAGAAACAGCGCACGTTTTTGTGCGCAATAAATATACCGAGTGTAGTCTTTTTTTTTTCAAAAAGTGGCTCTGTAGCTCTTCGGTCTATCAGTGTATATTTTTTCGGAGAGCTACAGTTCTGCACTATTGCAAATGTAAATATTCAGCAAAAATAAACAGTGACTTGATTCAATCTTTTCCTGCTTGCAACTTTACACAAAGCTAACAACCTTCATATATCTATTACTTCATGGTTTTCACAACGGGATAAGTGGGTTAATCTGCATCATATCATTATCTATGAGAATTATTCTTTAACAAATATACATCAAAATATATTCGTTTCTATTCGGGAAGTATTCGTATTGCTGACTGTCCCCCAGTGATATTCATTCATTGTATTCATTTCCTTCTATTTTAACAACAAACACACATACACAAAAAAAAAAACGAAATTATACATGAAGTTTAATAAGCATAATTTACTGAAACTATTATTTTCTTTTATCATTTGATCTATATAAATGACACACAAAACTTTAAATACACTCAAAACTTTATATCTCGAAAACTATAGGGCCAAGGAAAATTTTGAGATACATATGGTTTTGATGTATTGTTGACTTGTACGCAATTTTCCTTTTTGCTAATATTGTTGTAAGTAGCAGATTCCAACAGTGAGTGCATTGAATGTTACCCCATTGTCGATAAGAAGACAGTATTTGCCATCTGAACTCTATGGTGGCATATTTATGCCATCCACATAACTTTTTGTCGACAAAGCATATCAAGTCAAATCAAGATAACTATTTTGTCAAGTCATGATAACTTTCTGATTTTTCGACAAACACTGACTTATATCATGTCCAGTCAAGATAAGATATCATATTTGATGCGATACTATCTTGATATGACGAGATTAAACCTTGCATCATAAATAGAATATAGCTATCGCAAAAATACGAATGCCTATCTTGACTGGACAAGATATAAAGTTGGCAATTGTCGACAAACAAGAAAGCTATCATGACTTGACGAGATAATCATTTTGATTTGACATGATATGCTATGTTGACAAAAAGTTATGTAGATGGCATAAATATACCATCATAGAACTCCATAACATTTGAATACTTCAAACATTTTAAATCCCGATATTAAATCACGTAACATTACCTATTCACTCATTAACGAACACAAATGATAGAATAACAATACGATATGCCTTCAAGCTCCATTTCAAAGGGATAAAATACGGCATTACACTTCTTATCATTCTTGCATAACATAACATTTTTATATAGTGAAAGCGTAATCCCACGGAATTGTGTATGAGATATAAAATCAAGGGTTTTGATAAATTTGCATATCCATGTTTTCATAACATTTTATTTTAGATTTCATGTTATTATAGCCATGATCCTCTTGTGGGACAGACGTTTGAATATAACCCTTGTTTTCAAAATTTGAGGATAAATCAGTAAAGTCTTTTGCACTTTCTTTACGCTTGCGGCATCTTTTCTTTCGTTTGCAAACTATTCTCATAAACATGCACAATATTGTTAGCGCCAAAAGGACTGAAACTGCCAGTGTTATAATTGAAGGAGTCTTCAAGAACCAATCACCTGTAGTAAAAAAAATTATATGTAAAACATTAATAAAATCCTAATAAAATGAAATAACATTATTTTTGTATATACTTTGGATCAAGACACATGAACTCTATCCTCAATTGTAAACAAACGCCAAACAAAATTATATATAGCATGTTAAGCTGTATAAATATCTGCATTATAATATAAAGAAATGATTTTCCGAAGATTATAATTAGATATATTGTTTAGTGAAATATATACAACGTGATTTTTTTTATGTCCATTCGATCTCTTTGGCAACTTATTGGAAGTTGAAATATTGATGAATAAACAATACATTTTCTTAAAATTTATCACTGAAAGACTTTTGGCTATCATACCAATTTTCCGAAATGAATACAGTATAATTTATATTTTCTTATTCTTAACTAAAGATCAATACTGATATACAAGTTTATATGCATGGAATCTTAAAGTAGATTTAGATCTGACCTTCTAAACAAGCATGGCCGCTCCAACCAGACTCACATCCATTGATACACGTTCCGTTTGCCTTTAAGCATGGTTTTCTGTCTTTACAATGTCTGCAATCAAAAGTGCAGTCTGTCCCGTATTTGTTATCTTCGCACTCTGAAATTTATAAAAGCTTTAAACTTAAACTTAAATTCTTAATAATGCATGCATCTTTGTTGATCCGGTTACATTTATACTTTACTAGGAAAAGCAGGAATGCAGATTCCCTATTAAGAAATGCATATTTAAAATGACAAATGTTATTAAGAGATTCCAGAAAATCTTGGACTTCATATTAATGCTAAGTGCTGTAGATCGAGTGCTTATAATCAAATTTAGTATAATAAAAGGACGTTTTTGATTAAAATCAATGTATGGAAAATTCCTTCTCAAATATTCAACGAAGTTTAGAGAACCACAAAAAATGATTATTTTTTTAGATAAAAGAAAAAGTACATCACTTTTAAAAGTAGTTTCAGTAAAACGGTATACCTAATTTCGTTTAATTTACAATTTATTTCTGTATATGAAATAAACTAGATAAAAAAAAACCATGAGCTTTTCAAATATCCTCCTAATGATAAAAAAAAAACATCGTTTTCAAATGGCCCTAAGTAACAGATAAAGGACTAAATTTGAGTCTGGTGACACAAATATATAGGTGAAGTTATCTCAATTTTTTTTTTTTTGCTTTATGTTCTGCTGATTTACAATCCTATCCCTGGAAAGTTGAACCCAGTAAAGTGTTGTAAATTTAAATCTACATGCTGGGCTTGAGGGATTTAGGGATCTTTTTCGTACCAGCAATTGCTGCGACATGGAATCCCACATTGTACTGTTTAAACCAAATGACCATTCCTCAGGTGTCATAACGGGGTTTGAACACGCAACGCAGGGATCAACTCCTTAGTCCTTACTCCGCGCCAAAAAAAATCGAATAGTGTGTAATAAAGATTAGGATTAATCAGTCATCCTTCTGCCAAAATTCAAAGAAAATCTGTTCCAGTTCTTCAATAAAAGAATATGATCCCTATACTTATAGTACTCTATCTTTTTAAATATTTTGTAAAAAATTCTCGTAAAGAAAAAAATGAAATTGCACAGGGAAATGAATGCCATTGGATTGGAAATCATTTGTTTTATGATTTCTTCATTATCAAGCAGTATCAAGATTTGTGTTTACAGTTACGGCCATTACGTACGGTAGTAAAACATTCTATATCAATTTATACTCACAACAAGACATATACTAAAATCTTTAAAAACAGTATTATTTTCCGTAGTCCCTATACATACCATCACATTTTGGACCAATCCAATGCGTCTTACACCCTTTAGGACATACTCCTGTTGTACTTTCACATATTGTCCCTATCGAACAATGTCCACATATGTTCTTACAATCTTTTCCGTAATGTCCTCTTATACACGCTTAAATGAAAAAAAAAAATAAAGATATTAACTGTAAATAATCTAAAAAATATATATATATAAAAGAAAATAATGCCAATGTTCATTCATTTTTACTTCCTTTATAATATTTCCTTTTAGTTTTAGATTTGTAGTTGCTGTAAAAATCTTCTTTAATAATAAGTATTTAATCAAATACATTGAAATGTAAATTTTGGACGATCGATTAACCATTGCTCCGATAACTGTGCTTGAAAACTGAATAACATTTGTTAACTGAATTACTAACATAATATGTTTTCTAGCTATGATTTGCACAGTTATGTACAGGTACGTGTGTGCAAAGTAAACATACAGTTATCATAATGGCATATTTCTGCCCCACTCACCCCTCTTTACACGGAATCAATATTAAGTTTAGAATTTGTTAAAATGTTTATATTCGATTTAGTTATGTTCTTATGAGTAATATCAATGTCAGCATGCGAATTATCTATGTACAAATGCTACTTATTTACAAAAATATTCAAAACTATGTTAATATGCAAGTTATTGATGTCAACTTATGTCTAAACTTATGTCATCATGTAAGTTGTACTGTAACATGCCTTGTTTTTCTGTTAACGCGCAAAGGAAGGGGCTGCATTTCAGCGTGTATGTTGCGTATTTTGGCAAAATAATCTCAAATGTTAACAATTATTTTGTATAATACATAAGAAAATCACATAATATCTTGGCATGTTAACATAACACAGTCGCGTGTCAACATATTCCAGTTGCAAATTTTGCTTGGTTTCATTTTATAACATAAGTACTAACGAGCGATAAAAATTTCTTTGTAACTTGCACTGCAGCTCAATTAATTTGAAAGGAATAAGTCACATGCACTTTTGTACACACTTGTAATTATTTTAACATTCAACATCTTAAATGTTAACATAAACACTCTTACTTGTTTTAGCGGAAATTTACCGCCATACATAATACTTACATTGTTGTCAAATATTATGTGTTCATTATTTTAAGTCTCTTGTAGCTAATCAATCTTTTTATTACAGAAATAGAGAAATAAAATAAGTCATTTTTTTCTTACAACAGTCGGGTCCTTCCATAAATGTGTTGCTGCATCCATAGATACACGACCCATTAAATGCATCGCACTGTCTATTGTGACATCTCAGATCACAGGGCGCGCAGGTCTCGCCATAATGTTTTGATAGGCAACCTGAACATGATTAATTAATAAATTAAAAAACAATTTTAAGACATCTAGCTCATATGCTTGTTATTCTAACAATGCAAATAGGCGTCGGAAGCTACTTGCAGTAGGGGGTGCTAATTCAAAGGGGGGATTAACCAACAAGAAAAGGTCAACACCAATTTTCAATTTTCAATGAGTATATTATGGCTATTTTTGAAAAAAAAAAGTGGGGAGCCTAGCCCAACATCCCCCCCCCCCCCCCCCCCCCCCCGCCGGCCCAGCACCCCCGGTTCCGACTCCTATGATGCAGGAATACATCAGATGCATTTTTTAACCCAAACTTTTCATGTTATTTTTGTCTAAAAAATAAACTTTTTTCTTAATTCTGATTCATAAAATCTTCAACGGCTTGCCTTTAGGAAATATTTGAAAGGCTCTGCTTATGCAGTTGATTATAACGATAAAAGTTTTTTTTTGTAAATTTGCTATTCAAGGCCTGCGTAAATATGAACGAAATAAAAATGACTTCAAAATAGAAATTCTTACTTAAAGTATACATACCCATCACTTTCACTTCACATATTTCAATGGTTGCAAAACCCGGTTCATAAGACTCACAATCGGTGGTCACCGGAGGATTTTTTGAGTTATACAAAGATATTCCCCGAGTCAGGTGATTTACAGTAATATTCATCACTTGTTCGGGACAGGAAGATGGATTTTGGGTAAGCACTTTAATTCCAGAGCGTGAAGGAGGTACATATGATGACTCATTGAACACGTACACAGAAAATCCGGTATGCCGATTCACTGCTGAAATGATAGAAATATTCAATTCATCTTTCGTATCTCACATTTTATTCCTTAATTCACATACTCTATTAATTATGTTTTGTAAAAGTCTATTACATGAAAGTCACAAAATTAGAATGTCTCAAAGCACTAGTTTTAATCGACAATTTAGAATTCATGTTTACATGTATAGCTTGATTAACCGGGAAATTCAAACAAAATTGTATTCTTATTAAGAACAAGGTATGGTTTCAATACAGATCTTGCCCTGTATTTTTCTTATAAAAAAAAAATCATGCTCTCTGATTTTTTGAAATTCTATGCATGAGAATCATACAAATAATATTTCGCATTACCTTCTAAATGCTACATGTAATTGTGCCATCATAAACTAGTGCATTTTCCAGTATTTCCGTAAAATGTTGCAAAAGACAAAAGATTTGCGAACGAAATTGTATTGTTCTCCCGCCTACCTCCAAGTCAATTTTCAAAGTTAATATATCCGATGAATTTGCAATATTTTTTTTAAAGATAAGTAATATGTATTTTCATAAAACATTACTTTTCTGGAAAACAAAGAGAGATAGCTCTAAAATTTTGGTAAAGCTGGTGTTTTTCACTATAGACACCAACGGAAAGCGGAAAATAATTTTAAAACATCAACCCCCGTGACACGAAAATTCCTATTAACAGGTCATATAGACTGCTACTTCACAAATTCATACCAAAGCTTTTCGTGTGTCATAGGGGGGGGGGGGTATGATTATTGACAAAAACGACAAAAATGTATGTTTTCCACCAATTTCAAAGCGATTTACAAGTAAAAAATTATATTTTATTAATATATTTATGTATTCTTTATTTGCTTAAAACATAAGGAAAGATATAACAACGTTTATTTATATGCAAGACAATTTTAAAATATCGTGATGCTTGAATGTCCGTTTTCAATGGAAAATTTCGTCAACTCCCTTTTTTCAAGAGCTGGAGTTATGGACAATTTACTATTTAGCCCTGGTGTTAAGAAAATTCCTCAATTTGCATTGAATTTTTTGGTAAAAAAACAAAGAATTTATGGTTGAATTGCCTTCTTTATTGAATTAAATGCTCCCAAAATGTAGGCGGGAATCAAAAGTTATCTTGCATATTTCTTTTCAATGAAATTTTCTTTCCTTTAATATTGCCTACATGCATCGCCCACAACGATCTTCAGATATATGATTATTCAAAGAATATCACACAGCATGTCCAAAAACTAAAGGGGCGATGACCGTGGACACTATTTCCGAAAGGAAAATAACACTTGAAATGAGGAATATAACACTTGAAATAAGTCATTCTTAGACTTTTTCTCTTTAACATAGAGACATGCATCAAATTAATTACAATTTCATAGTTTCAGAATTGTACTCCTTCATGTCATTTTCTTTTCTAATTTATTACAATCGTAGATGTATATTTAAATAATATTTAAGCCAGTTTCAAAGCTTTCTGAACACTTTTATGGCACACTAAATCTAAAAGCGCACCTTCCTGTTTCTGAATAAGAGAAAACCAGCTTACTGGAATTTCTGAAATAAATTTCCAAATAGGCAACGTTTGATATCTGCATTAATGTCAGTTTCCACCAGGCTTCCCGAATACCGTATGATGCCAAAGTAAAGCTACAAGTATCTGTTCGCTCCTCTTCCAGATACCCGTCTACAGCCTTGTCCGGTTGATACAGTGGGGGATGTTCATACGATGAACTTTGAGAAGCTCGACATTTTAAACCTGGCATGATACTTAGGTTTTCTACAAATAAAAAAATCAAAGACAAAATTCAGAGAATAAAATGGAATACTAAGGAAAATTATACAATGGAGCCTCATTTATCCAGACGCTTTGGTTCCTAGTCAATTAGTCCAGATATGTGAACCTGATTGATTGTGACGACAAAATGCCGCTGCACATGCACTTTATTATTATGAACTGTTTGGCGTTTGATTATTTCGGGACACTTTATAGACTATATCATCATTATTTTCTGTCATACATTTTACATCATCATCCACTTGAAATAATCTTTCAACAAATACAATACAATCATATAATTGATTTATATTTTCAAAACAGTTAAAATATTGACAATTTTTTGATGGCAAAATAAAATAAAATACGATGAATCACAGAAAGTACCCAAATTACCTAAACATTCCGCAACAGTAAAAACCAATACAAACACAAAATGCGTACTAAATATCTCCATTTTAACCGTCTCGTACTGCAAAAGCCGAGCCGAAAGCTTGAAACAAAACTAAAGAGGAAGAATTTAATTTTATGATAATTTTTGTAGAAGTGCTATAACATATAACATTGTTGTTTTGTCACTCAGAAGGTAATTAGAGATAACGGAGAGTATCAGTAACAAACATTTCTTCCTTGTTTTTTGATTTATCATGCTTCTTTCCCCAATCAATATGCAAGTGGCTGTTTTATAGAGTTATAAGAGCTGTAAAAATTTGAAAAAACAAAAACAGGTTTATCGGTGTACTTGATAAGATTATGAGTGAATCGTTTGGAGTTTTAAGAAACACATTTGGATATATACTATTATTAATTCAGTTTTCAAACTAGATACCATAGCCATTTCTTGGTGTCAATTTGCGAATTTATTACCCATTTAAAGATCATTGAATTGCTATTATTATTTTTTTGAAAATTGACATAATACCCCCTCTGCATTAAATAAATTTCTTTTTTAATGAAAATGACGGTTTACAATGTGTTTATTCCCTAGTGATCACCTTAAAAGTATATCTCGATTCTACACCTTATTTCAGCATACTGTTTTTGATGACAAACATTCATAGGAAGCATTACTCTTATTTGAGAATCATTTAAACATATCTTATGTACTATCCCTGTCGTTACAGACCCTGAGACGTGCTACTACCCCAAAAAAGCGTGTGACTTTCGTGCGCTTTCCGTTTCGTGTAAACCGTGTAGCGTGTCGTGTAAACCGTGCAGCGTTTCGTGCAAACCGTGTAGCGTTTCGTGTAAACCGTGCAGCGTTTCGTGTAAGCTCCAAAGCGTTTCGTGCAAACCGTGTAGCGAGCGTGCGAAAAGCGTGTGAGAAACGTGCGACTTTCGTGTAAGAAACGTGCGACTTTCGTGCAAGAATCGTGTAAGATTCATTCGGAAGTTCATTTCATTTTTAATATGGCTATCGATGGGTCAGGATGTAAAATTCTATTAGTATTTTATAATTGAATTAGTTATGCTTGTGATATTATAGGAGAAAAAACAAAAAAAAATGGAACAACAAAATGAAATTAAAGTTAACGGTAATGTCTGATTTATATTTGTTTGATTTCTTTTCCTTCTATAGAAAATGTGTTCAAATAAATCAGCTATGTACAACAATTTAATGGGCATTGTATTCAATATACTACATGTATCAACGCGATCGTGGCTTCTTAAATATTTTTTTTTATCAAAGAAAGAAAGAAATACCGGTAATATATATTTTTTAATTTAAATCAAAAATATATCAGGACTCCGCTCTTGTCTTTAAATTTGAAACGATGTGTCATTTCATATCTTTTAATACATAAAACTTGTTGCTCATTATTGTCAAAAAATGGATTTTATAATTTTAATTCACATGCACTGACGACCATATCTTTATAAACGGGGGGGGGGGGGAATTAAATTACTAGTACAGTCTTTCATTTTTGTTGTGGCTTTCAATCTAATGTAACTTTAATTAAATGCTTAATTTTCTATTCTTGTTTAAATTCGTTGTTAAATGTATGTGCAGATACACCCCTTTAAAATGTATTGGAATCTTCTTTCCGCCTTTCAACTGTGATCAAGGTCATTTACAACAGCGATCACGGGCTCCGAGTGCAATTCAACTGAAAACCTGTTTTGCTATATGTACATGTTGAGTTCACGGCTTAATGACAACTGAAAATTACGACTGGATTTTATTTTTTTTAAAATAAAATGGTTCTATAAATATTTGATGGGTACAACTTATAAATCAGCGGATTTCATCTTTTATTTGTAAATCCGAATTTCTAGCCGTAAACGGTAAAAAATAAACAGAACTGATTTGGTAGTCTTTTTATGAATATCATGTAAGAAAATCTTAGGAGTTATATGTTTTATAATTCACGTACTTTTTATTTCATCTAAGATATTTCAGTTTTCTTGTAATACACCTGAATGCCGGTGTTAAGATCGATCTATATTGTATGTACAATGTATAGTCAAATGCCACGACTATTAATAAATGTACACATATAAACATACGGTAAGTCCTGTTTTGTTTTGAAATTAAGGATTTACAGTATGATGGGTATACTGATGTTATTTGATAAGCTTCATGTAAAAAGAGAATAGAATAGATTAATAGATCACATTACCCCCCCCCCTTTTTTTGCCGATTTCCCTCCTATTGATAATGCTTGCGTAAAAAAATCTTTTAAAATATATCAATAATCGTTAGTAGAGTATATAGGCAAATTTAATTTATAATTTAAAATCAAAATCACAAAAAATAATCCACCTACGGAAATCAAACACAATATTATCAATATTATTAAAAATCAATGAGTTTATATTCCTGCAGTGAGAAATCGAATTTGTGTTCAATTTATTAAATCAATTTATCAAATTATACTTGTAAAAGTATTACATTGAAATGAATAACTAATACTGTGCCTGTATCTAAAAATTGTATTTTATTAAACAGTCATTAACGATATCGGCATTTCGTTTTTAAACAGTTGGATAAATAAATAAATAAATTCGAACTGACAATTATTTATCAATCAATTACAACTGTCAGAGTATTAAATATTTCTATATATAGGGTTTTATAATACAAGTGTACTAAATTTAATTGAAACAGTTGCTTAATGTGGCTTTTTGAGCGATTTTCATTGAATTAATGATAAAGCGGTAAAAATGCCCGAGATATTCCGAGTAGAAAAATCCAAACCGTGCGAGAATCGTGCACAAAGCGTGTGAGAAACGTGTACAGAGCGTTTCGTGCAGCCTTTCGTGTAAACCGTGCAGCCTTTCGTGCAAAGCGTTTCGTGTAAACCGTGTAGCGTTTCGTGCAAACCGTGTAGCGTTCCGTGTAAACCGTGCATCGTTTCGTGCAAACCGTGTAGCGTTCGTGTACCGTTCGTGCAGCGAGCGTGTGGGGTAGTAGCACGTCTCAGGGTCTGTAACTCCACTTGCTTCTAAATTTAAGTTTACCCTTCTTGTATGAAGTTGGAAGCGTCCAGAATGGATGTAGTAGACACAACAATGTCTTTTTAAATCACTAAGATTGATCGATGGGGCATTTAAAGGATAATATCTTAAAAATGAATATATGCAACTATATTTTATGTTCCTTCTCGTTATCTTTATTTTTCAATTGTTTGCGTTTGTATTCTTTTATTTTTACGAGTTGATGGACATCAACTCAGTTATGCTCTTACAAATGTTGACCTAATTTTGACCAAAGAACACACCTCGTTTATTCAGTTCCTTCTACGATGGATTGTATCACATCTTGAGAAACTCCACATAAATATAAGCGAACATGTATATTGAAGACATGTCAATGTTTCTTTTTTGAAAGGAAATTTATTTTAAGTATAAACAATAACATTTTCATTGACATGCCTTATTGTGTCGGTCCGACAAAAAAATAGTGCATTTTAAACCGCCGAAGAATGAAAGTGTATCTCGTCACTTCTCATATTCCTATATGTGCATATATGCCTTGTCGGTTTTTAAAATTTTCAAACTAATTGCATAAAACATTGGTTAATTTTTCTGTGCCAAGTTCGTTGGGATTTATACAAATGGCACATTAGGCCTAACATAGAGATCGAACTACTTTTTCGTATTCATACGCACCATGCTACTTTGCTTTGTAAACAAAAACACGCAAAATCGGCAGCACAACAGTGACTTCAAAAGAAATTGACGGGACTGTGGAGGCTTACTATAGTGGAAATTTTTAGAGGGTACGTAAACATGGTAAATGTAAATACATGTAAATTTAAGTATAGTTGCACGTGTTGCTCTGAAATATAAACTTAGCCAGTAGTTTATCGATAAGACTTCGTATGGTACTGACCGAGTAAACATTAGCGCCACCTTGTTTTTGCGGCTTTAGGGGCCTGATTCTATATAAATTTTTCTTTGTGTTTTGTCCGCAAAAGTAGCTTCCATTGTGGTAATGAGGCAACTGCCTCACTAGAAATATTATTTCAAGTCTTTGAAAACACACAAAACAGCAGTCGTGCGACAGGACATGCCATTGAAATTTCGACTAGATTTCCACTTTCTTGAGGGAATCGGTTTGTTTTAGTGAAAATCAAATGAATATTTTTCTGCATGCAATGATACGAAACGAAATTATCCAAGATAATATTTCTACTTGTTGTATCATACGAAATATACGATGAGAACGAAGCATCTGTTGGAACGTCGCCATTTTTATTTTAGCCAGGAGCGGATCAAAATCCACCACACGCACCTGTTCATAATAAATCTGGAATAAGGTATTTTAATTGATTTATGTTTACTCATATCGCTTCAGAAAAATACAGACCACCTTTTTAATGTAACATAACAGGGTGAAAGTGTCTAATGTATTGATTTTCATTATAAAATAAGAAAGAATATTCATAAATGGGAATATGTGGGAAAAAAAATACACATGTTCTGGATGACATGCGAGTACAAAGGCATCCTGTGTCATAAAACTGTGGAATTAACAATTTAAGATGTAAAAAAAAAAAATAAAGATCAGATCGAGATTTTGATGATCTTAAAGATGATTATGTTGATGATGTCAAGGGCTCAAAAAAGAAAAAGACAAAATTTTCTGGAAAATATCAGGTTCAAAGAAAAATTGTCAAAGCAAGTCTCAGCTATTACTTGCATTGCAGCAGATATGCATCAAGCATGAAACAATTTCTCAGAAGATAGTAGAGGTAGACAGTGTACGTGTTGCTAATGCACTTATAAGCATTTTGTGTAAAGAAGTTGTTTGAATTCCTACAGACGATTGGAATTCAAGTGATCTAAATTTATTGATCTGGAAAGATGATGATTTACATTTAAGATGTCATAATAAATAAAATACTCTTCAAATCTTCCATTTTACTTGTTATTTTATATGTTGTTTTAATTTAGAATTTAAAATTTGTTATTTTTCTAGAAGTATAAACCATAAGGGCCAGAGCATAATGGTTCCTGGAAGGATTTGTTTACGAAACCTTTTCCACTGCTTCTGGAGGATTGTTGGTTAATTTCTCATTCCGGAGAAATTTAACTCCATTACTACTATGTTGGGGGTTCCCTAATGCCAGATAACATCTCCAGGAATGCAAAGAGGTACTTTTAAGATGTCATAATAAATAAAATACCCTTCAGATCTTCAATTGTACTTGTTATTTATATGTCGTTTTAATGATAATGTAAAATATTTTATTTTTCTAGAGGTATACACCACAAATGGCAGAGCATAAAGGATGGCTGGGAGATGTGATAGACCTACTGTTGTAGGAGAACAGTTTCAAGCATTGATATATATTAGAAAATTGTGCTGTCAGTCTTTTGTATGACTTGGAGGACAAGCTTCCCCTTGAAAACTGGAACAAATGTGAAATGAAGAATGTGTATCTTCATATTGAGAACTTTTCCTTGTAAAATCACCTCTGGGAAAAAGTTTATTTCATATCAATTTATTGTGTTCATTATCTGGTCTAATTTTATATTTGTAATTGTTTTAAAATTGCATGGCGAAACACATTTTTGCTCACATGAGTCAAAAGCTTAAATGAGTTTTTTGATCCGATTTCTTTGTTGTCTGTTGTGTTGTAAACTTGTTACAACTGAATTTTTGTTCAAATGATGCCCCTTCCCCCCTGGGAGCTTGAGACCATTTATTAAGTTAAACTTCTCAAAATGGAACTGATATCTTCTTTTTTTCAAGCCAAGATACTCAGGTGATGTACAAAGTATGTACTTTGTAGTGACATCAATTAGAAGCAATATCATTTTTAAACCGCAGTTTGATAGCAGAAATTTTATTTTCAATAAAATGTTGGAGGCATATGTTTATTTATATCATATTAATTTCATGTTTGTGAATTTCAAAACCGATTTCAGCTACAATTTACATTGGAAAAAAATGCAGTTGTCCAACTTGTATCTATTTTGTGTCATGAAAGAAAAATCTTACAGCTTATTGTGATATGCAACAAATATTTTACCGTGACCATGTGTTTTTGCAACAGTTGTAAAGTGTATATGCTCAAGAATATAATTATTAGTTTTCTCCTGTGTCCCAAATATAACTGTGTTAGTACTTTGATTTATGTAGCATTTATTTGTAAATCAGGGTCCTTTGTAAAACTTCTTATATTAAGATTACACACATTTTGCATTCTTAATGCTTGTTACACTTGTGAGAAAATTATGAACACAATTGTGACAGCGACTTTCTCTTTCTAAAAAAAAATCATTTTCTTGTATTTTCCTGTATATTGTGCTTTTACACATTCAAACTGGAAGACTGCAATGTTAAAAAAATCTAATATGATAATTATAACTATAGTAATTGTCAAATTGATAATGAAAAGTATTTTAGCTCACCTGAGCCAAAGGCTCAAGTGAGCTTTTCTGATCACATTTTGTCCGTCGTCCGTCCGTCTGTAAACTTTTCACATTTTCGACTTCTCCTCAAGAACCAATTGGCCAATTTTCACCAAACTTGGCACAAAGCATCCTTGGGTGATGGGAAGTTAGAATTGTTAACTTGAAGGGCCAAGTCCCCTTACAAGGGGAGATAATCAAGAAAAGACAAAAATAGGGCGGGGTCACTAAAAATCTTCTTATCAAGAACCACTGGGCAAGGAAAGCTGAAACTTACGTGAAAGCATCCTTGGGTAGTGTAGATATTAAATTGTTAAAACCATGACCCCAGGGGGTAGGGCGGGGCCACAATAGGGAATCCAACTTTTACATAAAATATATAGAACATAGCTTTTAAAATCGTATTCTCAAGAACCTCTGGGCCAGGAAAGCTGAAACTTATATGGAAGCATCTTTGGGTAGTTTAGATATTTAATTGTTAAAATCATGACCCCCGTAGGAAGGGCGGAGCCACAACAGAGAATCCAAGTTTTACATAGAAATATATAGAACAAAGCTTTAAAAATCTTCTTCTCAAGAATCACTGGGCCAGGAAAGCTGAAACTTATGTGGAAGCATCCTTGGGTAGTGTAGATATTAAATTGTTAAAAGCATGACCCCCGTGGGTAGGGCGGGGCCTCAATAGGGAATCCAAATTTTACATAGAAATATATAGAATAAAGCTTAAAAAATCTTCTTCTCAAGAACCACTGGGCAAGGAAAGCTGAAACTTATGTGGAAGTGTAGATATTAAATTGTTTAAAATCATGACCCCGGGGGTAGGGCGGGGCCACAATAGGGAATCCAACTTTTACATAGAAATATATAGAACATAGCTTTTAAAATCGTATTCTCAAGAACCTCTGGGCCAGGAAAGCTGAAACTTATGTGGAAGCATCCTTGGGTAGTGTAGATATTAAATTGTTAAAAGCATGACCCCCGTGGGTAGGGCGGGGCCTCAATAGGGAATCCAAATTTTACATAGAAATATATAGAATTAAGCTTTAAAAATCTTCTTCTCAAGAACCACTGGGCAAGGAAAGCTGAAACTTATGTGGAAGCATCCTTGGGTAGTGTAGATATTAAATTGTTTAAAATCATGACCCCGGGGGTAGGGCGGGGCCACAATAAGGAATCCAAGTTTTACATAGAAATATATAGAACAAAATTAAAAATCTTCTTCTCAAGAACCACTGAGTCTGGAAAGCTGAAACTTATGTGGAAGCATCCTTGGGTAGTGTAGATTTTAAATTTTAAAATCATAAAAGGGAAGGGGGTAGTGGGCATCATAGGTAAAGAAAGAGAGGGAATCTGGTCAAGAACTACATCACCCTAGTTACTCAGGTGAGCGATGTGGCCCATGGGCCTCTTGTTTTAAAGAGATATTACTTTTGCTGTATCCACATTAAGAACATTCAGATACTGTTGTACCATGATACACTGTAGGTATGAAAGAGCGTTTCATTTCAATTGTTAAAATAGGGCACTAATACACAATAAATGTATAATTATAATGTAAAAAGAAATGCTTTCCTTATTATTTCACATGACATTATTTGTTTATGGGATTTAATAATACAGTGCATCATCTCATGAAATTGACATCAGAAATCAAATGGAAGTCTAAATTTCTGCAATTTTTAAATGGCAATTTCATTTCCTTATCAGTAAAGCAGTGTTCAATTTATAAGCTTGAACAACCATCAACTCGTATCAGTACTTTCAGCACTTTGATTCTTTTTATTCTTAGAAAAAAAATTCTGGGAAATTATAATAGACCACACATTCTTTAAAGCAAAATCAATTTTGGTCCAGAAATGACAAACAAAATTACACCAAGCGTATAGCATTTCTTTTAAACGCAGCTGTTGCTAATCAGTATATTTAATTGCATCAATTCCATCGTTTATAATGGGTATGACTTTCTATATGACCTTGTTTTTTTTTAATCGAATAGTTCGTTTTAATAATACATCATTCGTTGTCGATTGCTAAGGTCAATCAAATGTGAAATTGATTTCTGTGACAAGAAAAATGCCTACATGCTTTGAATATCATTATTTATTCCTTTATGTTCTACCGGTCACGGTAGCCTAGTGGTAGAGCGTTCGCTTCGTGATCGGGAGGCCCGGGTTCGATTCTCGTTCGCGGCGCCGCGTCATACCTAAGACGTAAACAAAGGTAGTGACTGTTCCTTCGCCAAGCGCTCGGCACTAGAAGTGAAAGTCACGGGTCTTTCGGATACGACCTTAAAAACGTAGGTCCCGTGTCACGGTAGGCGCTGGCACGATAAAGAACCCTCACTGCTCAATGGCCCTGAGTGCCGAGTATAGGTCTAAATTTGAAGCCCTTCACCGGCATACGGTGACGTCTCCATATGAGTGAAAAATTCTCAAGAGGGACGTAAAACAATATACAATCAATCAATCAATCCTTTATGTTCTTCTTTATCATTTCAAAGAGTTAAACTTAATTAAAATATGGATAAAAATAGGACAGACTAAATATATTGAAAATGAATGCTGGGAAGTCTGAGAATATTATTACAAGAGGAATCACAAATTTAGGATGAGGAATGTTAAGAAACAAATCCTTCTTTTTGTATTTGTTTTTTGCAAGATTCCTATTCAGTCAAGTTGGGAAATATCTAAAGGAACATTCCCGAAAAGACAATATCTGAATCACTTTCTTCCAGGAAATACAAGCTTTTACATGAAGGAGTTCGAAGAAATAAGTTTAACCGAATGTTCGTTGTGGTGCTTGGTACGTCCGCAGAAATGTGCAGGTGTCTTTTACAATGAACTTCAAAACTCGTGTAAGTTACTTGAAAATGAAGACACTGATTTGGTGGAACTTCATGTTAGCCCT